>JAOXNN020000016.1:614811-625983 GCA_028571205.2 Hydropsyche betteni
GTTCGGTTTGATGATTTTTGTCGTATATAATCGATTATTTTCATGTGCTTTTCACGGGATGGGAAATTTTTTTGATGATAATTTAAAACTCGGTGTTGTCGTTGTTGTGTGAAGTTTGTGATCAGTTTTTTCAGTTTAGCTTGATAATTTTCAAATATTTAATTTTTGAAACATTTTCAGGTCATCATTAACATGTGCAGTTTATAACATTCATATTGATGATCGAAGTTGAGAGAAATTTGATCATTTTCGTCAATTGATGATTTGAAATATAAGATTGTTAATGTATAAAGTTTATGGTGTTTGTGGTCGGAGATTTCAGTGCAGTTTGATAACTTTCATAATAGTTTTTTTTTTTTTGTAAAATGAGGGAATACGTGTTATTTTTATAAGATTCTTCAATCATCGTTAATTTGTATGTTTTTACATTTCGGCCAAAGTGGCCCTCCCATACCGAAACGTTAAACAAGCCTACTATATGTACATGTAAAGATAATAATTATTTTGTCATTATCTTTAACATCAATTGAAAACTTTTCAATTTTTACTCTATCGTCTTTAAATATATTTTTTTTTATTTTGCTTTTATGACAATGACGATTTCAATTCATTGTAAGTAAGAATTTTTTTCTCAAGTGATCGTATTACGTATTTCAAAAGACATGAGACACTTCTATAAGATAGCTCAAGAATAGGATTACAATTGACTATTATACTTGGTAACAAAAAAATAAAATTACAAATTGATTGATTAGTTTTCTTCATTTTGTAAGTCACGAATTTCAATCCCTTATATGGCACGCATTTTTCCTAAATTTTCGCTTTGTACTAAAATGGACTTCGTGCCCAAATTTTAAATTTGGGCAATTTACCAATCCCTATAGATAATTTTTAAAATAAAATTGAATTTTCCGCTATCAAACATACACGGATGGAATGCATGAAAAAAATCCAACTTACGCTTTATAGTGTGCATACCATTTAACCGGTTAACCAATCCATCAGAATATTTATTAAAATACTATATATTTTTTGTATAAATATTTGTTTACTTTAAATAAAATTTACAGGTAATTTTAAAAGATGTAACGAGTTAATTATTTATAAATTTCATTGTCAATTTGAAATGTCAAATTAAAAAATGTGCATGGTCATTGAAATCTAAGTTTAGGTCACTCGAGTCGATATGGCTGCTCCGGCTGTCGCTCCGTCTGATCCGGCAAACGAATTAGGTGATATTTCGATGAAAAACTTAACAAAAACACTCCCTGAATCATTATTACAATACTTCGAACAGCCCAAATGAAAATTCTATCCAAAAACTACACCTCTTTTGCGTATTGTGCAAATATGAACACTAACATAAATGACGTACGATGATTTGTCATATTTTTGTACTGAAATTATAATTGATATTTGAAATTCAACAATTCCCACTCATTTTCTTTGTAATTTTAAACGTGTTTTTCGTTTGGATTCGACCCGTTCGTTGTTTAAACTTATTGTTTTTATTTGTGTGAACATAACCTCAAATGTCAAAACTTTCAGTGTTACTGGAAAGAGTGTTTCTTCGTTTGGGGGCTGCAGATACAGACGATCAATTGCAAACATGCGTTGGGAAGTTTTTGACTCCCGTTTTGCTCAAATTGGCTTCTCCTCACGAACAGGTTTGATACAGTTCTGAAATTGCACGATTGTTTTTCTTATCTTTGTTCAATTACTATACGATATTTATAGGTGAGGAAGAAAGTTATGGAGCTTCTTCTGCATTTGAACAAAAGGATTCGTTCAAGACCTGAAATCCAACTTCCGATCGACGCTCTTCTTCAGCAGTATCAAGATCCGAGAGCTACATCGTTTGTTCTTGTAAATATACAAATAAATGTATAGGAAAACTCATACGAAATAAGCTTATTTTCATATTATTTTTTCTAGAATTTTACTATAATTTATTTAACCATGGGATTTCCAAGACTTCCGAAAGAAAAGCAAATAGAACTCGTACCCACAGTTTTGAAATCGATCGCATCAAGATCTCAAGCTCATCAAGATGGGTATGTATATTTTTTTATTATTCAATAAATAATGATACACCAATTTTATATTATGATTATTTTTTAGAATACTTCTTATGCTTATGCCCACTTTGGGAGGATTAGGTAACAAAGCATCTACACTGAATTTAAGTGAAAGACCAGAGCAAACTAAATCTATTCTACGACTCGTAAAGGATATTTTACTCTTGCCTTATTGGTAAGTTTATTTTTTAAACTTCTAAAAAATTAAATTGTAAGCGTATTTTGAAAACTCGTTTTCATCAGGGCCGTTCCTTTCAACAAAAATGTTGGGATCGAAACACCTATTCCTCCGGGAATGTCGCTTGCATCATATAAACAAGTTACAGAAAAAGGAATACAATCTGCAGATGAACTTGAAAAGGTGCATTATGTGTTTCATATCAATATTTAAAAAATTTCACATTTTACCTAATAATTTTTATATTTCTAGGCCAAACAATCTATTGTTAATTTTTTGATAACCGATGCTTTCGAGGACAAAGACGTTTTACTTTGTTTGATTATTGCTGCAGCAGATTCACGTTTTAGCGTTGCTAACATTGCAAATGTTGGCCTCGGAAAAGTTGCTTGGTAATTAATGCTTTTTTTGTCTTTAAATTGTCTACTTTTATTTTTGTTAAAAAAAATCTTTTTATAGTTCCGTCGACTGGTCTTCGAAAGAAGTCTGTGAGCCATTATATAATTTGTTTTTGGGGATCTCTCTCAATAACAATCCAGATCATAAACAAATGCCAGCGTGTACACGAATCAGACTAAAACTTTTGCAATATTTATCAAGGGCTACTCGCGGAGGAATTATTTTTCCACCAAGTGTCGATGTAAAATAATTTTCTCATAATTTAATACGAATCAGTATTTTTGTAATCTATTTTAATTTTTTTCCTTAAGATTGTGTGTTCATCGATGGTATCAAATAATACAAATCCTCGATTGAAAAAACTAGCTCTCAACTTCGCTGTTAATATATTAAGCAGGTTGGTTTTACAATGAAAAATCTCTAATCTAAATATTATATTAATTTTATATACAAAGATCTCCTTAAAGCCTTAAAAAGGTGATAAGTCATGTTATTTCGAACATTTTAAACTAAACATACCTCAGTCTGAAGTATCATAGTTCGATGTATCAAACATTCAAATATCTAATCGATTTTAAAAACTAGGATACGAAAACGAAATCGAAGAACGCACTAAATAACATGACCTATCACTTCTTTAGGGCTTTAAAGAAACTTATAAAACTTTGAATACAATTTTTTAGTGAAGATAGTGCAGCTTTAGAACATCACGGCAATATTCTAATTAGTGAATTAATCAAAATAACTGAAAACGATGAAGAACACGCTCATCATGCCCAAGCTTTTACTTGCATTGGTCAAGTTGCTAACAAAGTATCTATAGATATTCATAAAAATTTTGGAACCATCGAAAAATTGTTCAACAAAATGCCTGATGTAGAACCTGAATTGCGTGTAGCAATCCGAGAGGCATTGTTAGCTTTTGCGAATGCTATCAAAAATTCAAATGGTATGGTGAAAATTACTATATATATTTTTTTATTATATACAACTTTCCAATAATAATATTTTCAGATCGCATAGAATCAGCAGAATCTGCTGCTAGTGCTTCTTCAGACGTTGAAATGACAGACGTTTCAGGTTCAAAAGATAAATCTAAAAAACAAAACTATTTAGATGATTCTCAAAAAACTCTTATAATTGCTCTTTTGGAAAGGTATTGTTAATTTTGTTGCTGAAAAAAACAATATTTTATTTAACTGACATTCATGTTCTTGTAGGCATATGGAAAATGAAGATCAGATGGTCCGATTCGTTGCAACCAGATACGCTGCAGTTCTCTTCCCAAGGCAACACATTCCATCAAAATACATATTATTGTTGGCTAGTGGCGATAAGTAGGTTGAATTTGTTATATTTGTTTTGCACAAGACACATCTAACAATTCTCTTCATTATGCAGTAAAGACGAAATAAAAATGGATGCACTAAAATCTCTATACGGCACTGCCAGAAGCAGTGAAATAGAAGATATAGTTCAAAATGTCACTCTACTAGGAACGAAACTCGAAGAGCCATCGGATTCTTTAGGATCGAGCAAAATTGAAAGTATAGGGCCAGCGTTCGATGGTATGGTGGAATATATTTGGGATAAAACGTTAAAACGGAAAGAAAGTAGTAATCTGAAGCATCGATTTGTGGTTGGAAATCATGTTTTACCATTTGCTCCCGTCACTTATTATGAGGTAATATATCTCTGTGATCGAAATAAATTTGATAGTGTAGGTATCGTAAAAAAACCTCAATATTTTTTAGATATTACGGTACTTGAGAATGATATTAAATCATGACGCTGGAATCACAAATGCTGTCCCACATCCGAGTATATCTTCTCCTATCCTCGGCAACTATTTGAGTAAAACATTAATATCTTCAAATGCTCTTGAACATTTTTTGAATATGGTGAAAATAATTCTAACCTCTAGTCCAGGTATTTATTTTTTTGTATAAAAATTCATATGTACATGGATTATTTCATCAAATTATTTCTAATTTCAGATACCATCCCGTTTACGTGCCTGCTTGATATTATCGGGTGTATTCCACAAAAGATGTCACCTCAGTTTGTAGACTTGTTACCTTTTCTTCAGAGTAATTTCACCAACAGTATGCGCGAAGAAATCCGTGATTTGGCTGCTACGTTATATGGTTTCATCAAAACGTACACCAGCAATCCTAAAGATAATGGAAATAATATATCAGAACTTCTGAGTACTTCTAAATCAATCAAAAGTTTAGAATCGCAATGTGGCCTTATGGCGGCTTATACAAGTTTATTGGAAAGATGTATTATGCTTGAAAAAACGAAAGCAAATTCAGAAATCGATATCAGTCAATGGGAGCCTTTCAAAAATTGTATATTGCATTTAGGTAATTATACTTTTGATTCTGATTCTTTTCGTTACTGAAGAATGTTTATAATAATCAATGTTACGATTGTTTTTCTTTTAGTTAATTCTTTATCAAGTAATCAAAATCTGATTGTGAATGCAGCATGTAAAAATATTGCAATTTTGGGAAAAACATTTGCTTTTCCGCTAAAAGATTCCACTGAAAATGATATCAACATGTTCAAAATAATCAGTGATGCAAACACTACTGCTGATATAAATATTGAAACGTTAGGAAATTCTGAAGATTCTCCCGATTCTATCAGTAAATTTAAAATAGTAAACAAATTATTTTTCGTCTTGAAAAATCCTAAATTTTCATCTAAAATCAAAGAAAGAGCAACTGCTGCTCTCGGTTTAATCAATTTGGGAGAAAATTTCCCATTTTCCAAAAATATAATTGATGGATTCTTGAAAATGGCCAAAGAGGTATTTATTTTACTTTTATTTAAAAAAAATTATTCAATTAATCTTATTTTATGATATTACAATTTAGACAAAAGACTTTGAAATACATTTACAAATCGGAGAATCTTTGGTGTATTGTGTGGATGGTGTGAATTCTCCAGAAAATAGGGATATCTGGTCGGAATCCTTATCTGATAATATAAAAGACAATAAAGCTTTAATTGAAAATGATAAAAATCTAGAATGGGTTCTTAGCGAATTGTTGAATTTTGTAAACATTCCCCATCCCAACTCAAGACAAGTAAGTAAATTTCCATTATTTATCAATACATATTATAAAAATGATATAATATTAACTCATATTTTTACTTTAGGCGAGTTGTATTTGGTTATTAGCTTTATTGAAAAATTGTTCTAAAAGGAAACCAGTACAATCAAAATTATCGATCATCCAAGATGCCTTCATGGAATTCTTATCTGAAAATAATGGTATAGTTTTTACATCCTCATAAGCAATTGATTCCTTTTTTCTATATTTTTTTAACGTATAAATTCATCCTTAAAGACATAGTGCAAGATGTAGCTAGCAAAGGTTTAAGTTTAGTATATCAATGCTCTGGTGAAAACGAGAAAAAGGAAATGGTTGATAAACTCGTTGATCAGTTGGCCGGTGGTAAACGACAAGTTGCTCAAGTCACGCAAGATACAAAGATATTCGAAGAAGGTCAATTGGGGAAAACACCAACCGGGTATTTAATTTATTTCAAAACACACGTGTGCTAAATTTTGAATTTCTTATATTAATATAATTCGTTTTATAGAGGAAGTCTTTCGACATATAAAGAATTATGCTCATTCGCCTCAGATTTGAATCAACCAGATCTAATTTATCGATTCATGCATCTTGCCAATCATAATGCTATGTGGAATTCAAAAAAAGGTATTGTAAATTTTTTATTTAATTTCATCAGATCAAATTATATGTGATAATAATTTTAGGTGCTGCATTTGGGTTTCATTCAATTGCTCAACAAGCTGGAACTCAACTATCCGAACATTTACCGAAAATAGTTCCTCGACTATATAGGTATCGTTTCGATCCAACACCCAAAATTCAAAATTCCATGTCTAGCATTTGGCATGCGTTAGTCCCGGAAACTCAGAAAACGGTAAAAAGCAGATTCTTCATATTGAGTTTATATAACATCAATATAGTTACAAATTTAATTTTGATTTTCAGGTAGAAAAGTATCAATCTGAAATATTAAATGATTTGATTGTTAATTTGACTGCAAAGCAATGGAGAGTGAGAATGTCCTGTTGTTTGGCTTTATCAGATTTATTAAGGTTTTCATCAAAATATGTTTCATATACTCAATTTTTTTCAACATATTAATTTTGTATTTGGTTTCAGGGGAATGAGAGGTCTCAATGATGATATGTCACGTCTCGGTGAATTGTGGACTCAAATATTCCGTGTGATGGATGATGTCCATGAAGGCACACGAAATGCAGCTGAAAACACTGCTCAAGTTCTATCAAAGGTAAATTTACTTGAAAAATATGATCTAGGAAATTTTGTTTACTAATTATATTATATTTAAAGTTCTGCCTTCGATTCACTGATGTCCATCAAGGTAAAATCGGTAAGGAAGTAATGGCTGCTACTTTGCCAGTATTGTTAAATACCGGTATCACCAACACTGTTGCCGAAGTTCGTCAAGTGAGGTAAATACAGGAGTTCTTAACAATATCCATATTTTCTATACGTCTTACAATTGAATTTCTATAATTTAAGTTTACAAACTGTTTCAAAAATGGTAACGACAGCCGGAGATTCCCTCAAGCCATTTTTGCCACAGTTAATACCGGCTCTTGTTCAAGCGACTGGTGATTTGGAATCATCGAAGCTATCGTATTTGAGTACCATGTTAGGGGGCCGTCAACAATCCCAAGAGATTGTCGATAGTGCCAGAGCTCAAGCAGCCAAATCACATTATACTACAGAAACCGTCGCTAAAGTACGTTCATAAACCTTTTAATATTTTCATAAATATTTGCGTTTTTTGAATCTGAATTTTTCATTTTGTTTAGTGTGTCCAATACATTGATATTTCTACGTTTGACGCCATGTTGCCGAGTATACTCGAGCTTATGAAGTCGCCGCAACTTGGCACAAAAATTGCTTGTACATATCTTTTCACATGCATCACCCATCACTTGGGAAAAGAAATCATGCCGCTTGCGGGAAAGATTATGTTTTCTCTCGTTAACGGATTGTTGGATAGAAATGCTGCTGTTCGTAAACATTGTGCGGACACTTTAGGAAGCTTAGTAGGATGTTCAAAAGTATGTAAAAGTCGTCTATGTTCAAAGTTAATCTTCTGATTCTTTCAACTAAAATTTATGAATATTATAGGAATCTTCAATTGACAAACTATTGCAAAAATTGTGTACATGGTACAAAGAAAGAGATGAAGAATCTGTTAGGAATTCCATAGCGTTGACTCTTCAATCTATCGCGAATAAACATGGTGAATTGTTAAAAGAAAAATCTGATCTTATTATGCCGATGCTGTTTTTGTCAATGCACGCTGAAAAAACTCCAGGTTCGAACAAATTTTAAACATTTAATTATGTTTGTTTATGCTTTATAACCTTGTCTTACTTTATAGAAACAAAAACGACGGTTGAATTATATGAAGAAATTTGGAGCGATATTAGTCCAGGTAAAGAACAGGGTATAAGAATGAATTTAACACAAATTTGTGCTTGCCTAAAAGAAACCATCAATTCGCCAAGTTGGTCCATGAAAACACAGGTATAAATTATTCTCTTAATTTATAAAAACTGGTTTTTTTTCATATTTCATAATATTCTATATTTCAGGCGGCAAATTCTATCGCTACAGTAGCCTTAGAAATGAAATCTGGTCTTAGTGAGCATCGTCAAGAACTTATAGAAATGCTTCTAGATGCTCTCAAAGGCAGAACGTGGAAAGGAAAAGAAAAATTGCTCCAAGCTTTAGCAAATCTCTGCAGGTTCGTATCTATTATTTTTTTATGTAGTACGTGTATTTATAATTAAAAATATGTATGTTCGATTTCACAGATTTAACGCTGAAACTGAAAAAGTATCACCAGAGTTACTAGAACAAGTCGTCGAAAGTGTCATGAAAGAGTGCAATAAACAAGATCCCGTATACAAACGATTCAGTCTATCAGCTCTCGGTGATATTTTGGAAGTATTAAAAATTGATCGTTTCGAACAAGTTTACAATACTTTAAGTGACACATTAGCTAAGGTACTGCTTCCAATATTTTACAATATGATTTTTATTTTATAACATTCACGATCATGTTTTTTCACGTTTTAGGATGTCGGTAGCATTAGAAAAGATTCAGATGACGAAAGTGACTCCAATGAAGAAACAATCAAGAAAAAAGAACAACACATTTTGTTGCAAGAAATAGCGTATGAAACATTAGGTAAAGCTTGGCCCAATAACGCTGAAACCCAACGTAAGTATTTCGAAAAAATCATTTCGGATTTTGATTTAACTACTAAAAATTAATCTGATGTGCTTGTTTCGTTTTTAAGGAAAATACCAAATTGTTTTTGCATCTCATTGCTCTGAATATCTTCCGGTAAACACTCGGACAGTCCAGGTCGCTATATTGATAGCATTGAAACTCTATGTTGAAAAATTGATTCTCATCAATAGCACATGTTCCAAAGATGACACCGTGGAGAAAATGGAAGTTGACGATGTTGTAGTTAATAAAAGTGTATCTGAATTAGAACAAATTATAACTCACATAATTAACGTGCTAGATTACTCGCTAGGTATTGCTAACTATTCAATCTTTCTATATTTTCTGTGTACATATGTATTAAAAACAAATCAATTTTCAGGTGTGTCGAGACATACTAGGCTTAGGAAAGAAGCGTTAAATATTTTAAATACGCTTGGCAAAGAATTAAAAGGTAAATTATTGATTGTATCAAATTTTCAAGTAATGGTGTTTAGCATATGATTATAATGGTAACTTCTATTTCAGATTCTCAAAGCACTGAATTTGCTCGGTTAAAAGAACTTTATCTTAAATATGAAAACGATATTGCTAAAGATAATGCTCCAGAAATACGTACAAGATTATCACACATCAAATTGATCTTCCTCGACAAATAACTTATTGTGTACGCATTTAATCAACTCGACATACCTCAAATTACTTCATCCTTATTTTTATTTAAAACTATTTATAGATTTCATCCTGTCCATTCAAACATCTATTTTTTTCTATATTTATTTTCTAATGTGATAATTTCAAAAATTAATTGATATTTTATGCAATTTTTAATATAATCTACTCAGATTTGCTGATTTTTATACTTTCTAATATATGTACTTAAATGTTAACTATTCTAAACTAACTTGAAAAATAAATATTCATTATGGAAAATGAGGTTTATTTTATTATAAAAAAAATAATCACAAAAACACATATAGTTTCAAATTTTAAATCAACAAATATGCTGCCTTCTAAAATTTCTATATAAATAATTTATGATTAAATTAATACACCTACATATTGGAATGTGTAATACACACAATATTAATATGCCCACTTCCTCTCATTAAAGGGTGCTGTAGCATTAAATATAGTACATATTCAAATAGTCTAAATTTGCTAACGATTATAAATAAAAAAAACAACTATTAGGCATTGTTAATTTTCAACTAATATAATATTTTTATTTGAAACTATAATATAATATAATAGTAAATGCACATGCCAACAGAAATCACATTTAATTCTAAAACCAGTAGCGGTTTTTATCACTTTATGTGAAAAGGACTGATGAATAATCAATAAAAATATATATAAAATCCATTTTTATAAAACATGTGTAATTATGTTTTGAAATATCACTTTTATTATTCAATAAGTAATTAATAATTAACTTATTTTAAAACTATTTAGTTGAAAGCTGGATAATTTCGATGATGAAGTTAGAAAAAAAAACGGAAACGACTAAACAAATAATCACAGTTAGTATAAAAAACATTATTCACAAAAAATAAAAATGGTAATTGTAATTACATTAAATTAATCTAACAATTAAATAAATAAAGTCCAATCACTATATACACTTCAAAGTCTAATAAAATCAAACGTCGTCAAATATATTCTTGGGAGCTGGAACGTTTCCCCTATTCAGATTTTCAGATCTAGAATTATCAATAGGATATCTCGAATTGTTTCTCGTGCTGATTCCGAATCTTTCGTTTATCTCGTCTTCGAGGCTGAGATTGGGCCCGAACAAATCGTCTGCTCGCTGATAGCCGGCGTCGAGTTGAACGGCGGCCGACGACCGCTGTGGCTGAACATCACTGTTCCCTGGCACAGGATGGTCAGTGTAAGCGGGCGTGACATAATAGTCTGTCGGTTCAGACGTGTTAAGCAGCCCAGCGCGGGCTGTGGGTTACAGTGCAAGTGTTAAAGAGACTTGTTAGGACACAGAAATGTAATATGATAGGACACAAACACGCCACCAGACATAAATATCCGCTAATCAATCACCAAACAAATCGTAAATCTAAATCTAAATGGATTTCAATTCGAAAATATATATGTTACAGTCAAAGTGTATTATTAGTTGAAGTATATTTTGTCTGACGTTTTAGATAAAGTGTATTTGAATACAAATTGTCT
>JAOXNN020000017.1:0-68747 GCA_028571205.2 Hydropsyche betteni
ACCGTAACTTCGACTTATTTTTTGTGAATTTGCTTCAGATTATTTGTACTTTCTTTTTGGTGGATTATATTATACATGAAAATCGTTTTACGAGATGATTGTAAAATTGATCGATTCCATCTATTTCATTAGTTTACAATCTTTATTCTTAGTTATTTATTATATTTTATCATATAAAATTAAATTTTTATGTCATTAATCAAAATGCAGAAGGAAAACGCCGAATAATTTCCCAACAAAAAATAAACATTGATGTTTGCAATATGTATACTAAAAAAGTTTAATTAATTTACACTTTCTATTTCGTTTACATTGAATATTCTTCATCATGTTATTCAAATATCTAAAAATATTTTTTAACAAACTTTTATTGTATTTTCAAATTTACAGATTCACCCAGTGAAAAACTTCATGACCAATTTAAAATATATGATATTACACACAAATGATTTATTAAAATGATATAACTGTACCGAAAAGATCATCATCATTAAATATAATATAATAACACATGAAATATGTATCACGGTCGTGCGAATCAGTTCTCCACGTGTTTGTACTTATTAAACTATTATTTATATCAAAAAAGTAAACTCTCCACTTTTGCGAAAGATTTAATTTTTTAATCATATCAAAACAATGACCATTTTACAAAGGTCGAGTTTAATCAAGCCCAATTTTTCATTCAAAATTGGACGATCGCGTGTCGCGTCATGCATAATGTCATAATTTGGATTACCATTTCAATTCAAACGTATCTTACTTTTCAATACGTAACCGAGGTCGTATTTAATATATTTATGCATTTATAATGTGCAATGTTTGTTTTGCTATGAGTTTTTTTCGATATCTTCGCATATGGCTTTCGCTCGTGACGATAATTCTAAAGATTTCGTTTTCCTTTGTCGAATGAATCAATTTGCTATTTTTCGAAGCAAGGTTGTATTTTTATGAACGAATTATATCTAATTATGGTTCATAGAGCTAAAAAAATATTTAGATTTTAATTGTTCCGATAACCAAGACGCAGTTACATCTTTATCTATCATTTCGATAAATTTCATTTCAATAAATCTCTACTAATTAGGATTATAAAATTTTAGAGATCATTATGGCCACTCAAACGAAACAAAACATTGAATAGATACAAAGCATTGAATAGAAACCAGGAATATTAATGTTCGCAAAAAGTTAAATACTCAGAATTGCGTCATACTGAATATAATGTCACTTCTTCTACAACAACAGGAAAACCTTTAGTTCTCGTGTTTAACGGTACTTGTTGAATTTTCGTCAAAACGACTTTTTCGATTCTATCATGAAGATCCAGTTTTCCGGTCTGTGGCATAAATAGGTAGCCCAACATAACTGTCTCTTCGAAAAATTTGTATTCCTAAGATATCTGATTGGCAAAAAAAATAAATGGTAGAGCATGAAAAATTACCAATACTTAATAGAAAACTTATTTTTCATGTTGGAAATTAGGTTTAATTAGAATGTTAAAGTGTTGTGTTTAATTTAAAAGGTTTTACGTTTTGTTTATGAGGCATAAGGATATTTTATATTATTAAAAATCTTGATTTATAGTATTCGTTTGAAAACAGGTTAAAAAAAACCTTATTAGAAAGAACGAATTTATTAGGGATAATTTTAAAATACATGGTCAGTTCTTTCTTTATTATTTACCTCAGTTTTTCCTCTATAAATTAATAATTTGGGTATACTTACTTACTAAATTAAAATATTTTGCATTATTATAATTTGCCTAACTAGTGAAAATTTATGATTTATCAACAATAATTACTAATATCGTATTGCAAATATTTAATTATATAATGAATAAGAATTAAATACATCAATATATTCGTATAATTTCAAAATTATATACTATGCTTAAAATAAAAAATATATATCTCATACTTATTACAAGATAAAAATGATATTATAGATACAAAAATATGTATGCTATATGTTCATCAGTGAAAACAGAAAACCTAAATTTCTCTCATTAAAATACTAAAACTTTGGTCATCGTCTGTAAAAAATCGTAATTTATACATAGAAACGTAATAAAAATCTAAATTGGCGCATCATAGATAATTTAATTTGTCCATAATAAATCATAAACAAGTCAGTTTAATTTTTCGCAATTGTCACACATAAAAGAATTATCGTTAAAATAGAGGTCGCTATTACGAAAACCACACCTCAATAACTTTCTTTCACTTAACGCATTTGAAAAATAATATATGCACATTAAATCATTTTAAAATAGAATTTAATTTATTGAAAATATTCACACACAAATTCACAATTTTACTCTTACGAAATCTTACCAAAAACTGAGCTCAAACACACAAGATAAATCGTGAACCATGTATCAGTTCCGTTTTTCGAAATTTTCACACGTTAAAGAACCACTGTTCTAATGGAGGCCAATATTTGGAGAACCGCTCCATGCCAACTTTCTTTCATTCTTTCTCTATAAAGCGTGTTTTTTGGGTTCGCGAGGATTTAGGTTAGTGAAAGCCACGCATGTAACTTATAACTCGTTCCGTTTTCGGATATTCTTCTTCTATTCAAAAATCGAAATATTTTACAAATACCGATGCTTCAAAGCAAATAAAAATGTCGTAATTTTAAAAACTATTACAATTTTTTGTATAGTTACAGAAAGGATTTGTTTAATAAGTTGATTTGATCAGATTGGTTGTTATTGTTGGGTGATTTCGATTTCTACATCTTCGTTATATTATATATCTCATAAAATTGTCGTAAATTTTGTACTTTAGGTTTTTGACCTTTAAAAGGTTGGGTCATCAACCGAATCCGACTCCAATGATCATGTAAAAATTTTAGATTCAATTTTTATTTGTAGTGCAATTTTTTTAAGTTACTTTGAAAGTAATGCACTGAAATTATTCATATTTAAAATTTTCAAATATGTCTGATCAAAAATTCTGTAATTTGGTAAAAACAATACAAATAATATAAAAAGTATTTGACGATTGGCGATCAAGGTAGTAAAAATCTATGAAACTCAATAATAATTTAATTATTTTACAAAAAATATATTCTTAAATAAAAAAAAATTGTAATATTTGTTTCAAAATAAGCAAAAAGAATTGTTTCACATCTCTTAAGCGTAACATCAAATGTTAACGAATGTTAAGTTCAAGTTTGACGATGATGTCTGTGCCAACGAAAACTTTCTCTTTGTATTTTTCGCTTCAAGGCCATTATTTTCGGATTCGAATTGCCATTTAGTATTAAAAAGTAATTTGAATTTATAATCGCGACTATTCTTTTAGAATTTAAAATTTTTTTCAAAACAGATAGCGCCGTGTAAATTGACGGCTGATTTGTCCACATAACGACGATACGGTGATTGCATTTGATTAATTATATATGAGTATTTATAACTGTCGTAATCAGTTGGATTTCAATCGAAATAAATCGGTGAAGTACATAATTTTATAGTTATACTACTTCAAAAATTTTTTACGTTCTAGATCTCTAACATACTTAGAACAACAATCATAACACATAACATACACATAATTACGTTCCAAAAAAGCACATCGACGATTTGAGAGTCGTACTAACAGTACTTATGATCATAGTAGAAATTTTCATCGGCATATTCACCTATCACCTTACAAGACAGTCAATCAAAGAACATATCCTTACCATTGATCGCATAACACCTAAAGCTTAACGGTACTATATAATGAACGTAAAAAACGATAAGCTTTTGTATGCATTTTTTTTTACATAATAAATTGGTAGTCTTTGCTCTCGACTTTGACCCGAAAATGTCGTTTTTGATGTATATGTATACCTTCGTTGATTTTGTCTATTGATTGGATGAAAGACTAAAAAGTTATTGGTAATAGAAAAAAAAATGGAGATGTATCATAGCGGTGGGTTTCTAATTTTCACACAACAATGATCAAAATGAAAAAAGTAAGTCATGAAAACAAACACATTAACAGTCGAAAATTATCAAAATATATTTCATAATTTGGAAATAACGTTTTGAAAAATGGTTTGAAATACTTTTTTGATTAAAGTAGTTTATCAGTTTTTCACGTTTGATCAATACCCGTTTCAAATTTATAAAAAAAAATCCAATTATGTTTTAAACAAAAATAAATCATACATAAAACTAAAGATAAGAATCGATTTCATATTATTCGAGTAATTTACATTAATTACAATTTTCAGATCGCGAAGTGAGGGCCATTATGTTACTAGAACATCGCTAATTTTAAAACCTTATTTGAATTTTATGTGCAAATTATAACTCAATTTATTTATAATTATTCCAAAATATTTCATCATAAAAAGTGCAATTTTTATTTTGGTAATATAATATATTTTATTAGAATTATTAATATATTCACTATCATACAATTCATATAAAATATTAACATAAATATAACTGAATCATAAACACTTTAATACGAAATTCGATTCAAAAAATTTCAACTTTCAAACTGAAATTATGAGCTGCATTTGCATTCAGCAACCTTTACTTCAGTCATGTATTAATTTTCTTTTAATAAATACGTGTCGCGAATGAACCCAAAATTTATCGAACGAATATGATAATTCCCATCATCTTTTTATTGTACCTCTCAAAACCGAATTCTCAGAAACTAATACAAGTTTTTTCTTACTATTATAATGACTGCTTATAAATCAGTACAGCAATGTAGGTTCTATCAAAAACGAAACATGTTGAAAGTCACGTAATCGCGAATTTATCAAATGCGTCAATGGCTGGATAATTTGGTAATTTTTAACTTGTTCACGTTTTCTTCTATGAAGTGAAAAGCGTCAATGTAACAAGAATTTGAATAATCGTTTAGTTAAAAATTTGTAATAATTATCATATTTATTGGTTACGACGTATTTTGTTTGCACAATTAACGTACGAATCAAATAATTTATTCTTAGTATATCAATATTATATTTATGTAACTTCAATAATGAAAATTCGTAATAATTTTTACAAAAATATCAATCGAATATCGCAATAAAAATTTAAATAATTTTTTTCGACATCGAAAAATGTCTCCAAATCAAAAACGCAATTACCAATTAATAGCAATATTTTCATATTATCATTTTGGCAACATATTTCAATGTGATCGAGCAACATGTTGCGAAAATTCGAAAAAAATCGCAATTGCGGCGCCTTATCGAACCTAATCTTGATGAATATTGTTATAGGTATGGAAATTCCGCAACAGCCTTTTTTTATTACAATCCTTATTATAACATGGTTTGGTTTTGCGCACGCCAATTTGGTCACGTAGTCCAAAGTTGCTCAAGATTCGGTAGGACTGGTTCCACGATGCATTCGACAGGGACTTCTTCATCTGGAAAGTATCCTTTGTTTGAAAAATGTTAAAAAAGTGCATTGTCGACGATGTTAATGTTTGTCTAATGAGAGCTTTCGATACGAAAAATGGAGGCTCTCTTCTTACACAACGCACATAATGAAAATGTTAAATATGCAATTTGAATCGGTTATGAAAGTTAGCATTGATGATTTTCGATTCGATTTGAAATTGTAAATATTCAAATATTTAAATTTTTTCGGTTGTAATTATGCCGTGTGCGATTTTTTCGTTGATTCATATGATTTTTTAATGGCGTTCAAATGTTAATATATATTATTCTTGTACGTTCAGGTGAATTGTGCAATATTTCCACGAATGTATTACATATTTCAGATAGGATTAATATGAAACTTTTTTTTTTCTTGTATTGTATTATTCAAATTACTTTGCGCAGTTTAGAATTAAATTAATTCTACATATTTTTTGAAAAGATGAATGTTAAAAAAATATATTTCAGATCACACATTTACACCCAAGTATGTAAAAAAAAACAAACTTATTTAAATTAAATTTATTAATTAAGTTAAAATTTTCCTGTTTTCAATACTGAATTTGTTTTGTAGCCTTATTTATGTTATTTTAACAAACATACCCTTTTAAAATTAAATTTTATTTATTTTGTTATTTACCAATTTATATGTCGAGCTGGGTTTACCTTAAAATATTTTTAATTATTTTCAACCAAATCAGTTAATAAACACATTCGCTAGGGATGTCAGATTTACCGAAAATTTTATTTATCAGCAATCTGGTAAAAAAAAATCTAATTACCGGTTTACCGGCAAATTAAATTTAAAAAAAAACGGAAAGCTGAAAAAACTGTAAAACCGAAAACAGTTTCCTAAATAAACAACTTTTCCGAAAAAAACCGTACATTTACAGAAACTGACTTATAAAATTCAGAAAAATATTTTCTAAAAAAACAACATTTTTCAAAAATATTCGAAACACAAATGAAACCGTTTTAATTTACTGGTAATCACATCCCTAACACACATCGTATCATTAGGCACCTTCAAAAAATATACACACCCATATAATATCAATCGTTTCATTGAAAACATAATAAACAGAAATAACGCAGGGAAAACGACTACTATTTTCGATTTCGAATTTTTTGCAAATTTCGAAAAAATCCTATAATGTGACAATTGATAAAGTCAACATCGGAGTGTCCTCGTGGAAGACTGATTTATCAATCGACGGCCTCGACATCAACTGTGAATTGTCAACTAGGAGTGAAGATTTTTCGAAAAATATGTGTAAGAACATTGCGCAATATTATCGGTTCTACGTATTAGGAATCGGTCACTAGGAAAGGTTTTCATGGGACGTGGTTCATAGTATAATATAATAGTTTAACAGTCGAGTTTAACGGCTTTAAAGTTTTTAGTAGTATTGAAAATGTTGGTGCGACACTAGTTCGAAAATAGATGGAAAAAAAAGTATTGCGTTTTTCGTAGTATTTACAGCGAGCCTTGGGTATTTTAAATTATGTTAGCGAAAATTTGCAAACCGTTTTTGTGCAGTATATACAGTAGAAGATTCAATAAGCTTGTGAGGAATAAGTGTTCAAGTCAACAGACAAATGGAATAACAATGATACGAGTTCTGCACTTCATAGAAATTTGTGTATTCATATTATTTATTTTTTCGTATGAAAAGTTGAAACATTATATATACAGACGATAAAAAAATGCTTACTTGACTGTAATTTATCATCATAAAAAGTGTGAATTCCAATATTGAATCAACATTTAGATTTTTGTAAATAATTAGTATTATTCAATAAAATTTATAGCATTTTTATATATTATAGTTTTTTTAAGCATCAAATTCAACATTTTTTACTTCAAATTGGACTATAAACAAGTTTAATATTATTAAGACGGTCTTCATAGTAATCGATAAAACTCATTACTGTGAACTCTTGAAAATTTGTTGAATTTGAAATGTGAAACGTTGAATTCGAAGTGTAAAAACAAGATTATTAACTGAAGAACGTACTCTTAACGCTCATCGCAGAACGGATATCTGTACGCTCCACCATAAAACATCCCCCATAAATTCATATTCGAATATTTAATACGATTCCTAAATATCAATTTTCATAAAATATTAACCTTTCTCATCGTTCAACATACAAATTCGAGATACAACAAAACATTGATGAACAGATCTCCACATTTAGAAAACCCGCCATCAAAAATCTGAACTCCAACCACTTTTCATTCATGCAGACTAACCATCCAAACTATCCACATCTCCCCAAAAAAAACCATTCACCATTGAATTCCCATGTGAACCCACTGCCTGCCCAACCGAATCCGGACTTTCATAACCGCATCCAAATACCCTCGAAAACCACTGAAAAGCCCAAATCCGCCATGATGGGACCCCACCACTCTTCACCGTCATCTCGCCGACAGTCATCTCGGTAGCTTTCTTAATGATAAAACGCGAGCGTTGTTCCGTCAGTGGTTCATTTCACCGAAAACCATCGTCCGAACACGACGGGTCCGCGGGGTACCGAAAGTGTTACACGTTTCCAAAAGCGAGACCGTTTTGCGAAAATCTCGGGATTTTTAGTTCAGTATTGTGAAGGCTGCTGTGGTGTGCGGTGCTGTTTAGAACCGCGATTGTCGTTTGATTTTCTTTGCCTCCTGTCCGCGGTGAGTTCATCCCTTAAATGTTTTTTTGCGGATTAAGTGCTTTGTGAGTGTTTTGTGTGATTTTGATGTAAAATTTCATTATTATATTACATTTTAATTTGGTTTCTTAAATAGTTTTTGATTCTTTTGATTAATTCAATCGATTATGTATGCTATTTGAATTAATTTAAAAAAAATTCCGTGTATTTTTCAATTAATGGTGATGCAAATTTTTGTTTTAAAATATTTTATAAATATTATTTGAGTCAATTTTCAATTGACAATCTGCTGTGGTATTGCTTAATATGATGTTTTTAACGATAACCCTGAATTTTATATTTTATTTTAAACTACAGTGGAAATCATTTGAGATGCTTAACGTGAAAAATCGGTTAGCAAGAAACAATATTGCGGCCATAACAAAATTCTATGTATGAATACTATGAAGTTTAACATGAAATTATTTTTAAACGAGAAAATACTTTGTTTAAGCATTTTCTACTGTATTTTCAAAACACGCGTCCGTTGATATTCAACAAGTTACTCACTAGAATTATATATTTGTGGTTATTTCTCAAAATATTTTCAATTTTCATGTAATAAGATAAGAATACCAATGACTAATTTTTAACAATTTAGATAAAATTTCTTAATCTTCACCATATTATACAGAAAAAATATCAAAAATGTTTACTTGAATATATATTACTAGCGAAATTTTAAATGTATATTATTTTCATCAAATTCAAGTTCATGCGATATTTTTAGTAATATTATTTTCATTGATCGCGATTCACGGGTCGTAATGTGACATGAAAATTTCATCATGATTCCGACGACGATTTGTGTCTAACTTCAATTATTCTATGATTATTTATAACTTTTTACTCATACAGAGCATATAATCATTTTGTGGACGTTGAATTGTAAAATGAAAAAAATATATATGCCGAATTGAGACACTGTGGAACTTCACATTTGCTCACTTGACACAGTTAACGCGGGCTCTTCTTCTTTTCTTGCGATGAGGACAAAAAATCAGTCATCTCAAGAATAATGTTCATAAGAAAAAGATACAAAAATACTTTCGCAATAAGCTCAACGCTTTTGTATGCGAATTTGTGAAATAATTTTTTTTTTAACGATTTTCTATGCGAGTTATATAACGTCAAAGTTCAGTGACTTAATGATTGATTGGAGTTATTTTCAAATATTATACTTAATTTTTAAATGTGAATAATTCATAAATATAACAATCGAAATTATTTATTCTTATAACTTTATTTCGAATAATAATAATCATTAGAATTTCTTATATTATTTTTTCTAAAATTCATTGAAGTTCAAGCTTTTATAATCTATATTTTAGTATAAAAATATTAACCACGATAATTACTCATTTCATCATTCGAAAAACAATTATGTATAACAAACAACGTAAATATGAAAAACGATTGAAAATTAATGACATTGCTGTGAATATACATATCATTAATGACAATATAAACAACAATCAACGTATTAAAATTATGTAAACCAACAACATTTCATGTCATATTAGCTCAACAACATATCGGACAATATTGAGCATAAAATTTATTACTAAAGAGGTATGGATTTCAACAAGCCAATTTGTCGGATCAACTCCGTTTCAGAGTTGCGAAAAATAAATCAATCGACACGTTCTCAGAGTGAAAATTAATAATTTTCGCAACGAAAAAGAAACATTCTTATAATTATTGCGGCTGAAGTTTAACGACACCGAATAATGAGAGTTCGGACAGTCCAAATTCCCTGTTAATTGCCTTACCCACACGAGAAAGTACGGTTTTCAGTACGAAACACGTAATATTATTATAATTGCTTATATTATCATTTATGATTAAAAAAAAATCCAACCTTTCGATATGGAGTTGCAAAATGTATGCGCAAATGATGCGAGACACAGTTAACCCGTATATAGCAGTTTTAGATAAATTTTCCAAGTGTTCGCTTAATTTTCCCGAATTTTTATCGCATAAAAATGATTTAATTGTTTTTAGGATTCTATTTTGGTACACTTTGAATGAAATATTTAAAATTTTCGCCGATTCATTCAATTATGTAACTGTAAACTCGTAAAATTCTGCAACGATTCGGAACGGGCAAGGTTACGGTCAAAATAGATCTACAAAAGTGATAGAATGATTTTCGGAAACGATTTAGTTAATTATTACGTTTATTTAATTGGGTACTCGTAATGAAACACCGTTCTCGGAATTTGTAAAATATCATTCAAATTATACACTGCAATGAAAATTCTTCGATATAAAAATTATTGTCGAAACATATGCATAGCTTTTACTTACTTTTGTAGAAGCGTTGAGTTCATAAACTTCATACATTTTGTTTTACGACGATTGCAAACGTCGCTCATTGTGTTTGAAGTTTATTCAACACAGTTTCAAAAGCGCATCACTCATTCGATTCAATGTTCTTTATTCTATGACTATTACCAAATGCTTTAATACCACAATTAAAATTCTCAATTAAACGATTATTATCTATAAATTTAAATATAAGCGAAAGTTACTTGCGCGAAAGTAAAATGCAACCGCGATTACATATTATTATACATTTTTTACATTGAAAATGATTGATGCACAACCCACAACAATGGCAACCACATTTATGACCTTTTGACAATTTCGAGTTAAATCACGTTTTGCGGCTTCTCGCAACTTCACTTTTAACGATTTTCTTAGTATTCATGACAAATTTTGCTCTCACGTATTAACGTACTCAAAACCACCCATAAATATAAAAAATACATGATTTTCCAGTTTTTTCTCTCGTGATCTCAAACAAATAAATCTCGAGGGTATCTTAAGGGCGTGCCTACATGTCAAGGGCCTTTTAAGTGGAACACACGTGGAGCAACCGATGCGTTTTGCAATCGGTGCAGTGCTGCAATAGCCTTAGGTTCATTGACTACGCGCCTACTGGAGGTCATGGCCTCCGATGGTCCATCTTCGATGATGGTGATGATGCAATCGGGACCATCTAGTTCTATTCAGCGGATGTTGAAAAACTTGAAAGGTTGGCTTTCGAGGAAATGCAATAAACCCCAATCGAATGAATAGATTGGTTACGAGGTTTTTAAGCATCAATTAATTACTGTATGTTCCCTTGACACGTGAAAATGTTTTACAATAATATTTTCCTTAATAAGAGTGTTTTGCCAAGTGAAACCAATTGATAAATGGTATGATTTAGAAAAAAACCCTTACTCATAATATTTTCAAGGAAAAATGAAACATTCGCTCTCTTTTCAAGACATAAGCACATTACGAAACTTTCTATGAATCGTTTCGATATTTTTCTAACGTAAATACTTATTAATATTTTCGTCGTTCATTTTTGTACTCAAATATTAGTTCACGGTCAAAATAATAAACATTTATACGTTGCTACACAAATAGTGAATACAAAGCGAATGCAACCACGACGAATATTCGAGAATTTTAGCATCATTACCGTTTTTATATCGAGTATTACGCAAATGCTCTCATATATGGCAGGATAATGTAACTTTTTCACACATGAACGTCAAAATTCATAGTATTCATACTTATCAAACAAATATGGTGATTTTTCTCAACGTGTACAGGATATGACAATGTTTGTCCATACAAATTTGTCCAAGACAAAGACGAGCTATAGGTGCGTCCGTCGCCTTGGAAAAAGCTGTTAGTCGCTAATAGTACTTGTAAATACGAGAAACGATTTCTTCAAGTAATATATTCGATATAAAATAGTATCTTGAAGACTTCAGATGACATGAATAATCACAGAAAATATTGTACGTTACCATTTGGCAACTGTTATATTTCGCGTCGCAATGTGTCGAAAGAAACTCGAGCATTTTTCGTGACGTTCGTGTTAATAGAGATTTGTTTGTTTGCTCGACAATTATTATGTAATGCAACCTTCTGACGTTCGTTTTTCATATTTCATAAAAGTTTATGAACGATTCGTTTTCGCTTTTCGGAAAAAATCTTAATTGGCCTGCCTTGGAATTCTTTGAAAAAAGTATTTCTCGTATAACCCATTCACAAAATCATTCCAACATTAATATTATTCTTAACTTAACCAAAAAAAAAAACAACAACAACAATATGTTATCTTCAATTTGAAAGTAATCGATAATAAATTAAACATTTTTCGTATTGCTAAATCCCTTTAAAAAAACCTTAAGGATAAAATTTGGGATTCAAATGAGAATCGTTACTGGTTTTACCAGTGACGGTTCACCCAACCTCAAATAACCCTTTTAACTACACGATGCATATTATACATCTTTCTACGACTACATAAGTAATTTGCTCATTTTTTATTTATCACATCTTATCGATTCTTTACTCAGTTAAAATTTTCAAAACCGAATCACATATCCATCAAATTGTCATAAAATTTGCACAATACGATCAAACTACACGACCCTATATTTAAGCCCACCTGGCTAGTTATCGTTCCAAACCGAAAAATGCTTGTGAAATCACAGAAATTTGGACGCCGTGAGGCAAGTTGTCCTTAACACAGATATTCCCGTCTCACAATATATAACGTTCGAATGAAAAGCGAACTCATTAATTATTCGGTGCAACGAAACTTGCATTCGATGCAACGATTACACCTCAGCCCTGCTCAATTATCGAATTGTTATACAACGAAGCACGTGTCGTTGTCGAAAGTTTTTAAGGATCAAGGAAAGTCGCAAGGATTTTAGGCTATGCACTCGTTTTGCATTTTCAATTGGGACAAGGTTTTGTCCTTGCTATGCATGTTAATGTCGGAAAGTATGAAGTGCATCGTTTTATTCAATGTCGGATTTAATTCGATCTGGGAAAGATGGAACGAATATATGTGAAATTTCTAGTGCACTTTTAATAAATTTATATTATTTTAAAACGGATTTTAAATTTTTTGTATATTTGGCCTGAATTTTTTTTATAACTGAATTTAAAAATTGATGATTAATTTGTTTATAATATATACAAAGTCGAATGAAAATATTAACTCAAGGTTTATTCAAATACGGAACCATCATAAGGTACGGGATTCCGTTGATTTTTCTTATTAGTTTCAATTGTGCAAGAAAAACTACAAATATTTATGTGTCAAAATAGTCACTTCTTCGTATTTAATTAAAAATTCCTGTTAATGACATCTTCAAATATTGAATCATATTGTACAATTCATGCCCTTTCCATACGCATAGGACGATAAACTTCGGAATCCGGTTTTTGTCGAACGCCTCGTCGATCTATGGTAATATCCTAAAGATAAATTATCATTGGAAAAAAATGTGCGCATTTATTGTGAAATTTTACATATTCAAAGGCCCTTCCACATTTGTTTCGCCTTGAACTTTATGGATTTCAAAAAACAACATTTCCATTGATTATTACGTTTCAACTATAAAATGTACAAATGTATATAAATCTACATCACAAGCAAACATTGAGTCCATTATTTGTCAAACATCTCGTAACAATTAAAGGTATAATTTTAAAGCGCATGCTCATCATTGATATAAAATTTCTAACACTTATAAACGACAATGCTTTTACGCCTCGAGATAGTTCTTAGCGATTCTGAATCTAAAATCATCTTCATCATTATTCATCAACGAAATTTCTCTTCGGAATAACTCCATACGATTAGCGAGAACGTAGGTGGGACAACAATGCCGTTTCGGCGGAACCCGGCCACTATTTTGATGCTGACGACGTTGATGATGATGAAGATCACTTTCACCGATCGCGGATTAAGTGTGTCAGACGCAAATGCTGTGCCGTTGTTGAAAACCTTGCCATTGAACCTCAACAGCCGGAACCTCGGCTTACTTTCTAAAAACGCAAAAAAAAAATGTTACCGCTCAGCTGATGCTTCGCAACGGTCGTGAATTTTCAATGCGGAATTTTTATAATATATTTACATTTTTATAAATACGTCGATTGATAAAAATCTTGTTTTTCCGCATAAATTATAGAACCTTGATAATTTAGTTAGGAATTGTAAATTTAGTTGGGATCGCTTATTAGTAATCGATATTTTCGAGGGCTTTGACGAACCTTTGAATAATTTATTTCGAACATGTGTGGATGATGAGCGAATAATATTTTTTTACAAATTTATGTCAAACTAATAAATTTTTGATATATTATAAATTCGACACACAAATCTGACCTACTAGTGAAAGTCGAACTTTTACATTTCTTCCGCGCACATTATTGGCGGATCCGATATTCGAAAACTTGTTTCACGTTCAAGAGTTTGTACTAGTTTTTTTTTTTTATTATTATATTGATATTGAAAGGTCATTATACATGTATACGCACTTTCACTGTTTAACATGGGGAACCTGATTCATTATAGTTTTCCTATTTTTTTTTTAATATTACTTTCAAAAACTGATAAAAAACGTCGACCGACGATAGTAAATTGTCAAGTGAATGTTTATAAGGAAAAATATTTAATCTATATGAAAAGCATTATTGAAAAATTTCCGATATACCTATAATATAAAAATAGTTTTTTTTTATGAACATTAGGTTTCGTATCACACCAATCGTTGATATCTTTTTTTATTTTAAGGTAAAAATAATAGTGATGATTTTTATCATTAACGATATTTTTTTGCAATTTAGTAATAAATCACTGTATTTAGGTCAGATACCAGGCATTTATATGAAAAATTGGCGTTTATTATAAAACCTGACCATCCCGTTTACAGTACTTGAGAATTATAACCATATGTTATAAAAATATGGTCAATTATCTTAAAAAAGGTTTTTTCGATTTTAATACTATATCTTTTCCTATAAAAGTTAAATTTCGAAACCTTGATCGAAATCATGAATAAACTCGAGCTGCGCTTTATGAGATATTCGAATATATTTATCGAAATCGTATTGTCATACACAATCTGGTGTTGAAATATCAATGATATTTAAATTTCACTGCTGCATTTTTGAGAGGTAGACGTGAAATTTATGAACTATATGTGTTTTACGTTAAAATTTTAACTACATGTTATACGAGTATGAAACGATATTTATAGTTCAGGCTTCAAAAAGTGAAAATTTCACAATATAATTTAGTTACAATCTTGAGAAATTTCATTAATTTTACAAGTGTACAGTCGTCGCCCCAATTTTAAGATTTATTATTCGAATCTTTCAAACTTTCTTATTTATAGTTCATTAATTATATAAATTTCACGAAAAAACTCCATCGATTCAACATTTTTATATTTTTAATATACTTAAAATATTAAAAATAAAACTTCAAAGGGAAAAGCGAATCATCAATTATTGAAATTTGCGCCACGCATTACGAAAGGATCGTGGTTGACACACAAGTGCAGAACTATTGCGCACGTGAAATTCGCAACACTCATATTCGCGTTTATTTAAATAACTCACGAATGTTCGTGTACTTGTTTGCGAATTTATTCGACAGTTTTCTCTCAGAAATCGACTGCCGACATCGTATGAACCAGACCATAAACCTGGCATGGGCGTAATTCGCCGGCGAAATTCGGGTTTTTTTTCCATAAGTACTTCCTTAGCAGGTCTACAAGACGACCTTGTCTCTTGGTACATCTACTTGTTAATAATCGACTGAAAAGTTGCAAAAGCTTCGAATGATTTTCATCGGAATCGACTTTACGTAATGCACCGGTACGATGCGAAACCAATTGACGTTGACACCGTTTTTCTTCAATCGGTTCGATTTATTTGAAGATGAAAGTTTTCATGTTTTAAAATGTCATTTGTATTTATTTTATAAATCAAGTAAATCGCATTATATTGAAAAATCGAGGATTGTTTTTATTACTTTTTCATTAGTCAATCGAGACGATTTCAAATTTTTTTCATCAAACAAAAACTATCAGTGAAATTGACCGGTATATCAATAGTGAAACTTAAATGGAATCATAAGTTTTGCATGAACGATTTTGAAAGGTAATGACGTCAAAAAAAGTGCAAAAACCGGTCCAACTTTATATATAGAAAAAAAAAACGCTATCATTTCCGACCGTTGGGTTTATTTCAAAACTTTTACATTGCCAAATTTTCACGGCCAATGTCCGAAAAGAGAATAACAAAACGCACGAATGATTAATTATGGCGTCAGTCTCGAAATTTCGAAATTCCGCCATGAACCACAATACAGAGTCGATCGTGTGGTTTATTGGTGCAGCAATGAAAAATTTTCGATGAAAAATTTATTCAGTTTCCAAAATTGAATTAATTTTTTATGATTCGAATCGCAATGAAACTAGACCAACGCATTGAAAGTGATTTTTGATTTAATTCTCAATGAGCTTTCACTTTTTGTGTCTCGATTTTGTACTTAACATAAAAAATAAGCACGATATTAACATATTTTGCAATAAATAAATATATATATTTTATTTGGAAAATAATCTTTTTTCTATAATTAATTCGACTAAAAAATATGCACTTAAACGAAAGCAGGCCAATTAAAGTTTTCCCGCATTTTGAAAAGCGTACACATTAAATTCGACATATAAACAAAATTTCTAAGCATTCACCGATAAACACGATTTTCATAAACATACTGAACATAAAAAAAACACCATCACATCTCGCAAACAATCCATCACACGACCACAATTTGCGAAAAGCCAAAAAACGCCCAACTCGGCACGTATTGCACACAATTGCGACACAGCCTCGACAAAATCACACATCGCGACCATCTTGACGGTACTCGACTCGAGTCTACAAATACCCGAATACTACAATATATGTAATGACCGGCGAAATTCGAGCCGAGGTCATCGGTTCGCGAATAGTTTTCCTTTTCGAACGTCGCGGGTCGGTGGTGCGTTTGCGCAACGCGCGTGCAAATTTACGCAAGTCGAGTGCCATTGTTAATGATTATTATTGATTTTTTTATGTTTGTCATTATGTGTCGATCCGTGTGAAAAAAATCGGCGGTTTTTTTTGGACGTTTCGAAATGGGCGGGTGCGTCAGATGCACGTGATGGTTATTTGAAAATTATGAATATGTCATAATAATTAAATATTGAATGATATTGGTTAGTTTTGTGTATGGATACAGCTTAAATTTTTCGAATCAAGTCAACCTTTTAAGCTTCAAATTCAACCTTTTTCCAATTGAAAAGTATAATACAGATTGTTCTCGACTTATGAAGGAGATTCATCCCCGAAATTTAGTCGTAAGTCATACAAAAAATCGATTTTATTTATATCAAAATTTTCATTTTAAGCCCATGTCCCGCCATGGTTAATATAATAATAATATAAAAAATATTTTACCAGATTTATTTTCCCTAACAATAAGTAAGAGCACATACAATATCCCAAAAAGAATTAAAATAATCTGGTAGATAATGAAAAACGAACGAGTTCATGTTTTTTTTTTTCGAAATGTATTGACTGGAGGTAACGACAGATCGTGATTTAGTAAGTAATTTTTAAAAAATAATTAATTAAAAAATATATATTATTTTTTTCGGTCATAAGTGCGAACCGTCCTAAGTCGAGAAATACTATATTATTTATAATACGATCTTTAGATCGTTGTCATAATAATCAATGAAATAAAATCAAATCTTCAGTTTGACTTTGATAATCGCAATTGGTGATTTTTGTAAATTTTCACATTTATAAATAATCACATTTGTCAATAAATCTATCTAAAAATAAGTATTACGGATATGCACCTAAAGTTTCTTTTATATTTTTCATGAAACCATTAAAAAAATAAAAAATAAAGAAATTACTTTGCGATGGTTGAATTTGATTCATAGAAGGTTTACTTTAAAGTTTAAAAGGTTGAATTAAAAGCTAAAAAGTATGCATTTGATTTGTATTGTATAAGATTGAAATTAAAGTGAAAAAACCGTAATAAGGTGCGTAATATTGATCTAAAATGATGTTTTTTGTATCGAATTTAGTTCTCACAATGGACTTACTTATTGTTATTCTCTATTTTTATCACGTTTTATATCGCTTGGTAATTTTTGATCATTTCGAGTATTTGCGGTTCTTATTTGTCAATAATGATAGTGAGATGCGAACTTAAAAAACTATACGCTTGTTCGTTTTTTTTTGTCATCTTACGTGCATGTTTTTAATACGACGTTAATGTTTACGTTATATATGGAAAATATTAATGAAATTTACTCAATGTTTATTTACTGATCTGCGTCGTACATTCCGAGATTTAATTACCAGATTTCTACAAACTAAAATAAAGCACACTTTGGATGAAATATTATATTGAATCATCACTCGAATACGTAATAACTCCAATTCGTAAAGTCACATAAATGAAAGTGGCCTAAAATCAATCTTACAATTTGACATTACACATATCTAGATCCGTTTTCGCTACGAATTAATTAAATATCGAGATCGAAAACTCGTTTCAACATCGATACAGGCAACAATAACTTTTTTTTATATTGGGCTTTCTCAACAAAAAATATCAAGAGTGTACGCATATTGGCAACGCGAAATATAATATTAAAGTCAACATAAAATCTCGAACGAATTGTTTATTTAAAACCCGAGTGCGATAAGATGCTCGTTAACCTCATGTTTGTTTTAATTTTTCGCGCTTAAACACTGTATAATCGTTTGAGCAATTATTTTTTGAAATTTTTGATAGGAAAATTGCCCAAAATTTTGCATACGAGTAGGTCAATGTTGAGCTAACAGCCTACTTGTTAATTTCTGCAATAACCGGCGGCCAATCAGCGAAATCAACTTGTCGATCTCAAATTATCTCAATTATTAAATAATCGATTCTTGTCAATATTTGATGAATGTTAATTGGCATGATCAAGTGTTTTTAAATATTGAGTTTTTTTCCCATTGTAATTGAACAGATGAGTGCACGTTGTGTCACAATTTGTCGCACAACTTTTTCAATCATAATTATACAAAAATATAAGCGGAAATCGTGATTTTTATTATGACAACAATTATTTTGTAATAAGGAATATTTTTTTAATATAGGTATTTACTTGGGTTTTTGCTACACGGATAATATTCTCAGTATATTTTTGAAAATTCATAAAAATGCTTCGGCACTTAAAATATTTTAATTTGATGTCTTAAATTTAAATAAATGAAAATTTTCTGATAGCCTTGCTAATTTATTCATTTTACTATTCAAATTTTTTGCATACTCTCTTTCACTTCTCGCAGAATGTCTGAATTAATTTTTATACAATTTAAAGAATGATCATTTTGGATTTGTCACACGTTTTCATATAAATTCAGTTCATGATCAAAGATCATTAAAAAAACATTAAAAACAAACAATGTGTGTCGTAAGAAACAAAATAAATCCAAATCACTCGGATAGAAAGTCGAATCTTCGAAGGTTTCGGCAACTTGTAAAGGACTTGCTTGAAATTTAATGATTTCACACACATTGAGTCGCTTTCCATGTTGGAACAATATATCATTTTTAATATCAATATATCGAAATACAACTTATAAAAAATAAGTGATTTCGCAAAATCAATTTGCGACATAAATTAAAGAATTATTTTGTTTTCGATTAAAATATTGACGTTGCTTACACAATAAAAATTAAATACAATGTGGTTTCGAAAGAAAAACAAAATCGAGTGTTTATAATAATTAAATTTAATGTTACTATTCAATTACGTATGATGTGTGTCGTATAGTGATTGCCTTTTTTTGCGTTATTCAATTGTATTTTTTATCTATTTTTCCATTTATATAAATCGGAAAATCTTAAAACAAAGCTTTAGTCTGCTTTGGAAATCTCGAAAAGCAGTAAGTTTTTATGATCGGTTTCAAATCGTTCATTTTTCATATAACTAACTTCAAAATTGAGAAATCATTTGAATATCGATGATAATAATTTTATGAATGTAAAATACAAATTTTTAATAATATTCAAATGCATTTATGTTTTACATATTTTCAAAAGTTTATATTTTCAAGGCATTATATTATAATATTTTAATATAGTGTTGTAATCGCAACATGCAACACTTTATTTAAAAAAACCTTATTTTTTTATAAATAATATATTTTTCCGTTTTATATAAATAATTTTCAATGACCTCGTTTCTAATTGTATACAAATATTCAATGATTCATACATTTTAGGAAAACTCAAGAAAATCGTGAAGTTCCACAATACGAAATATCCGCATTTTAAATTATTGACAGCTATTTAAATTTATTATAATATAAAATGGGGTGAATTTTCTTTTAAAAAAATCAATAACCAGAAATTTAAAAGTACTAAGTAAATATTTTTCAATTCATAAATTTTATATATACGATTGAAATTAACATATAATCATTTTCGCATTTAAAAACATCGATTAAGCATTTTACCTTCATAGCCATTTTATAATCTTGACATCGTCCTACACAGATTTTCTCCAATTTTTCACAACCTTCGACAAATTTCCATGTGACAAATGCACACGACGAATTGCACACGACAATGTGACATAACATTTCTATTTGCAAAACTCTTCGAAGATTTCTCTCCGACTGTCGCCTTAGGTACGTGAGGTCGGCAAAACCTCCTCTTTTCACGTATGTATAATTGAAGGCATTTGTACAACATGAGCATATGTGGCAACAATGGCACTCTCGACTCAAAGCACTTTCGCAATGGACCAGAGGTAAATTAATGATGCGCAAGTATAACACGCATTGCTCTCGAATGTCACTTGAAATTATTTGATGTCACCAAGATAGATTGTTAGAAGGTCGTTTGTCTCGTTAAGCTTTTTTTAATTATATTAATACAAAGATGATTGTAATATGTTGATGTTAATGGCGATGTTTCGTATTCAAACGATATGCGATTTACATTTTGTGCAATGAATTTTCGAAATCTTGCATTTCTATATGAATAGTTGAACGCATGCAGTGCCCGCATCGTTCGATCAAATAAGGAAGAAATGACTTTCATATTATATTATATTTAAAAAAAGTCATATTGTAATGTGTGTTCAATTGAAAATGGAATAAACACTCGTGATTATTTGTACTGAGTCATCATTTCACTGCGGTTTATGTAACATACTGATCTACAAGGCTGTGTAACAAAAAAACGAGGTGAATGAAACTTAATCGCAACAGTCTATGCATAAAAAATCCGTTTTGTATTAATATGCCATTCGCGTTTTTTGCATCCAATTTAACGGTCAATAGCATTTTTTTTACAATAATATAAAACTTTTAAAGAAATGCGCAATTCAAGACTTTTTTTAATAAAAAAATGTGTTTGATTATATGGATAATCGTCGAGATCACTAGATCAATTTATTTGAAACTTTTGCTGAAAATTTTTAATTAACATTCTTTTTATATCTTTCCAGAATACGTGAAAACGGGAAAATGGCGCCTAATCTGCTAGGCAACTCCAACATTTTCCTTGCAGAAGCGACTTTAACTAAAGAAGATCAAAAATCATTAAAATCACAAGATAAATCCAGCTCACAAACTAGTCCAGTATCAAAAGAACCTCAATACAAGTGAGTATTATATTATTATTCCTTTATATAATCATAAAAATTTATATTCAAATGAAATCATGTATCTATTCGTAGAAATTAATTATGTAAAATTATGCTAATTAATGATTTATATTATTTTTCAGATGGGATATAGTGTGGAGAAACGTATTCGCATTCCTTTATTTACATTTAGGCACATTATATGGAACCTATCTCATATTATTCCAAGCCAAAATTTTAACGACAATATTCGGTGAGTACAAAAAGAAAAATACATCACAAGCGCATTGCATAATGCGATTTAACATTACCGCAAATTGACAAATAGTCCAAGGCAAACAAGTGATTTTCCTCTCATTATATTCGGCGGTGAAAATTTGGGTTTTTTATCGTCTCGTTCGAAAATTTCAAAGAGAATTTAAGCAGAGCCTTACATAACTAAAAAACCAGAAAACTGAAACTATTTATAATATATACTACATGCTTTAATTAATTGCCTTTAAAAATATATTCTCGTTCGAGTTTATAAGTCATAAATATTTCATCTGTTGCATCACTGCAACATGCAATACATATTTATCAGTTTGAAGATTTATCGATCTGTTTTTCAGTTTAAATATCATCCGAAACGAAATATCGGTTGTTTAAATATTATATATATTTTTCTCAGCTATGATATTCGCTGGTGCTGCAGCGATGGGTGTGACAGCAGGAGCCCACAGATTATGGGCGCACAAGTGTTATAAGGCCAAATGGCCCTTGAGGGTCATCTTGGCCACCTTACAAACAATGGCCTTTCAGAATCACATCTACGAATGGGTCAGAGATCACAGGTAATAATTGTTTTTTTTTTTTTAATAATAATTTCAATTATGTGATAACCACATAAAGACTGAAAATATTTGGACATTTCTATGTTTTTAATAGAAACCATTAACACACTTATCCATTTTAATAATAATTTAATAATTTCCATTGATGAAATTAAACTTTTTATCGATCGTTTATTAAAATAATATGAATAGCTCAGATATTTTGTGTTATCGTACAAATAAATCTTCTTGACATGATTTTGATGCAATTAAAAACCAAAACAGACTACTTTTAAAAAATAACCGTTATTTTAATGGCCATCGTAAAATCCATCAATTCGAACCTCAAATTACACATAGCTCTAGTAATTGCTTTTCACGTACAAATTGAACTAAATAATTTTCTAGGCTTACCCAATTACAACGATGACTTATTAGCCTTGAGCGCAAAACATTTTTTTATGAATAACGAGATACCATTTCACCTTATTTATAAATCGAAATCCCGGAACCGGATGTAGAAATAAAAACTTGAATCGATCACAATTTTTACGTTTCATCTGAAAATACATTCATATAGTGATAAAACAAACGACGCAAAATTTTCTTTAGTGTTGAAGTATGTAGATTGAACACAGGTGGCTGATTGTCCAATATACATACCTATTTTATTTCGAATACAAAATATGTATATTATCATAATATACTTGCGAAGACGGACGCGTCACCTTCAAACAGATGTGCCAGCGTTGGGTAACCGTTCAAGTTTACCTAAAAATACCGGTTTCTTTTACTACGTATTCTAGTATGGATTACGTGTCAGTTGGGCTTTTCTATTATCTCGATTTTCGTATATTTTAAAAATTTTGATTTTAGGCGTGTTAATTTTTTGTTAAAATCGTGTTTTTTTTTTTTTAATAATGGCGTGAAAAGGTTTGGTTGTGTAAATACGTTTGTTCAGTTCTAGCTTTTTAACTTTTGAAGGTTTTTTAGTTCTATAATCACAGATATTGTTTAAAATTTCATGATATTTTCTTTTGATTACGTAATAGAAATATTTCGGTGAAAAATTTCAATGTTAACAGTCAATATCACATTTGAATTTCAATAAAATAGTACCCTATTAAAATTCAGTGATGGAAATTAAAAAAAATAACAATTCATAAATTGTCTTTCCTATTTTCATACATTTTTTTCAATCATGTCCAATTCGAAACCTACAAAACTAATACCATACCTCAAAAACAAAACCGGTACTAACGATTTCGTAACACTAAGCCGGACTCATTTTACCTCGTCTATATTTTCGGACGTACTACGAAAAAGACTTCTATATTCGAACTACTATTTATTTATTTATTTCCATATCACAGAGTACACCACAAATTCTCCGAAACCGACGCCGATCCTCACAATGCGAAAAGAGGCTTCTTCTTTTCGCACATCGGCTGGTTGATGATGAGAAAACACAATGATGTCTTCATTAAGGGTGCCTCAGTAGATATGAGTGATCTCGAAAAAGATCCAATCGTCATGTTCCAAAAGAAGTAAGCAAAATATTGATCATGATCATGTCCGAAATATATTCGATTGCTTATTTTTTTTAATAATTTTCAGAACATATTTGGTGTTGATGCCTTTGTTGTGCTTCGTAGTACCCACATGGATCCCCATTAAGTTATGGGGTGAAGAATTCTGGGTTTCATGGTACGTGGCCTCCGTATGGAGATTCACCGTGTCCCTCAACTTCACGTGGTTGGTCAACAGCGCTGCTCACATATGGGGAAATAGGCCTTTTGACAAGTGAGCATATACATTTTTTCCATACACATATTTATTCAATATACGTGTGGTTATATGCGCTAATGCAATCTGCGCAATTTGAATATTTGATTAGCCGTGGATTAATATTTTTATGACGCTCGCGGTCATGGAACTTTTCGATTTTGTTGAATTATATCGATTATTGACGATTTATATTCATGCGTCTTTTCGTACGGTTGCAACACTGTATAACTTTTTCGATTCGGTAAAAAAAACGTGTGAAGATTCTGTGTTCAAAAGATTTGAACATTTTCGATTTTTTTGTATGTGTTTTATATAATGGGAATCAGAGCGTTCACGAAAAATGAGAAAACAACGCGCGAGAAAACTTTTTAACTGTAGATATCAAAATTCTCAAGCGCGTAATTATTTTTTAACTAATTTTTCAACTATATATTAAACATCCGATAAAAAAATGCACGGGGAATTCCAAAATGCTTGAATGAATACGTTAACAAATTTTTTAGACTTACGTGCAATTTTTTTCAATTCACAATTCCTTTCCAAATAATTTAGGACGTTGAAAATTTTAATTACAATCATAAGCATAATCATAATAAATCGGATTAATTTGACAACATCAAAAAATTGTGCTCAATAAAATTATACATAGAATTATGCAACGGGCCTAATACACCTTTACCACATCAGATTAAAACTCATATCGTTTCTTTAACCTCTAAAAATCAACTATTAGATTTATACTGTATTGCATCACACCATCCAAACAAGCACATACAACAAAGAATGCAATCTTGTTGCGCAATGCAGTTTTTGAACCTGTACCCAAATGTGTTCGACTGGTTTTTTTATATATGAATAAAAATATCTTTAAGTGCATACTTTTACTTGATACGATTAGATGACCGTGCCCTTTTCTGATGTCGGAATTTATTGCTTTTAATTTTGGTAAATCGTGAAGTGACGGTTATGTTCCGAAAATACCGTTTTTAAACGATCGAAGTACCTTTGAATGGGTTTTTTTATATATGCACGTTCGATGATTTCAAAAGATGTATAATATTATATTATGCACAATTTATAAAAGCTTTTATATAATATTATTCACGTTTTCCTTCAGAACGTGTTTATTTTTCGATTGTATACCTTCAAAATATATTTTTTATTTTTTTTAAATATAATATCGCCCTTCAAATACATTTTATTTTGATAGTTGGTGACCTCACGATTGCTTATTAATATTTTCATATCATTTATACATTAATTCGCATTCTATAATAAAAATAAACAATAACAATTTTTCGGAAGAAAATTAACACCTTCACTCCGAAAACGTATGTCCAATTCACACATTGAAACACTCAAATCGGTCCAAATTTCTCGCATCGCAATGTCAGACCCTTATCTCGCAAACCAGCAAGCTGGTCATCCTCGCGGACCTTGACCACTTTTGTTGCTTTCAGATCAGTGTGTGAACTCACTTTGGCGTTTCATGGTCTCGCTTCACCGCACATTATTCAATTTCTCCGGTTTAACTGAACGATTTTTATTTATTTATTTTCAGGAACATTGGGGCCACTGACAACGTGACTGTGGCCATCATGGCTATTGGTGAAGGTTGGCACAACTACCATCACGTTTTCCCATGGGACTACAAAGCGGCTGAACTTGGAAATTACAGAACGAATGTTAGCACTGGTTTCATCGATTTATGCGCAAAAATCGGTATGTTCATTTGTAATATATGTTCTTGAATTTACAGTATACTCTCGATTAGCCGGACTAATGCTGGGGAGGGTGGGCATGAATAATCGAAAAACACAGATAATTCAAACTAATATTTTTTTTAATTTTCTCGAAATTTATACTTGAAACTTCAGAATCCTTAACTCAAGCGCATAGGGAGAAATAATATTTTTACAGAAAAAATGAAGACTTGCTGTCGAAATCAGCTCGTGGCCCATGTTTCTTGGATGTTCGTTTTTTTTTTGGGTCGTAAATATTCAAACGAAAAGTACAACGTATAATATTATTACATTACGCATTTTGTTTCTTATGTCCCATCAATAATGTATTCTCATTAAAAAATGTAATAATTTAATTAAATTTTAAAAATTTATTGAAAATATATTTTAAACACGAATAATTCGCAAACTGGATGATCGACAGTCGGATAATCAAGAGTATACTGTATAATGTGCTTATGAATTTCAAATTTGGCTACGAATAGGAGTAGTAAACGAAACCGGATATAAAAATTGAGAGCCTACAAAACGGCTTTATAGATGAAAATAAGAATTTCACATTTGCATTTTCTTTTTGTACATATTCTTTGCTTGGATCGTAAATATCTTCAATAGAATTTGTCATATGTTTCAAAAAGTTGTCTCAATGGTTTCATTGATTTTTTTACACAATATCAATATCATGTGTTTATAATCTTATATACCTTTAATTGAATATATATTTTAATGAGTGATGAGAAAATAATAATTAAATTGGTAAACCCGTTGAACCGAATGAAAGGTTAACAAAAACACCTGTGTTCGAGAATATTCCCTAGATCGTCCTACGTTAAAATTTTCCTAATTTTATAATACAAAACCGGTATGTTACAAATTTGTCATTCGCCAGATCAAACCACGTGTCTTCGAACGCTTGTTTCTGATTTTTTTTTAAATATAAAACCACGAGGAATTTACATTAGATCTTCTTTGAATATCGGCCTTGTGTTAACGAATAATTTCACGTTCGTTATCCTCGCTGTTTCGACATGACGTACGTTTTTTGAATTAAAATTGTCACCGGTGTGCATTAACAAATGAATATGTTAAAATATCATTATTAATAAAGTAAATTATTTAATAAAATGAAATACGATTTCTCAATGGCAAAAATTGCCCAAGTGAATATGCGCGAATTTAATTCGCGTGTTGCACATGTGTGTCGTCAAAACACTAAATTAGCGAATTTGTATTTTATCAAGATTCCCAATTTACGTATAAAAATTTTATTTGGAAAAAATGAAAATTATTAATGTGAGTATTTCGAAATTTTTATTTGAAAGTTTATTAGGTACAAAAAATATGTATTTTGCGTAATATGATATTATATAATATAATACCTCTTTTTTTTGAGTATTAATTTTAATCGTTCAGATTAAGGACTGCAATCAATTTCGTGTACTTAGAATATATTAAAAGATTTTTTAATGATTATAAAAAGTTCACATATTGACCAATGATTTTTTGTATTTTTTTCAGGTTGGGCTTACGACATGAAGACAGTATCAGCTGAAATGGTCAAAAAACGAGTATTAAGAACAGGAGACGGTACCCATCCATACAGCAAAGACCATGGACATGGACACGGATCCCATACCCATGAAAACACTGTTTGGGGATGGGATGACAAAGACATGACTGAAGAAGAACGCCAATGCGTCGAGTTCACACACAAAAAAGACGAATGACCGCGTCACGAACGACTCGTCCCGAAACTAAATAAATTTAGCTAAATCTAGGCTTTTGTACGTTTATAATATTATTTTTATTATCGTCATGTAACGTTGTACAATTCGTCCGGAGCAGTTCGATGTGTAAATCTGAAATACGCTGTAAACATTTGGGACTGGAGGTCGACGTGGTGTCACGCATTTGTTATGATTATTACTAGTTTTTTTTTTGTTTATGTAAGTAGGATAATATATTCGTAATAACAGTTGCACATACCTCTAGAGAACTGGAATCATTGATGAAGAAATGCTGAAATTTTTCTTATTGTATTTTGATCGTTTGAAAGTTTTCCGTTTTCGTTTGCTCAATTAATGTAATGATTTTCTATGAATTTCTGAGATGCGATAGTACTGAAGAATGGAAGATTTATTTTCTGGGTCTTTTTTAGATGTTAGCAAATATTTAACTATAAAATTATATTATACGGTTTAAATAGTTTGTATGATAAAAAAACTATTATTTATTTAATAAAATTGATTAATTTAATAATATATGACTATTTTTTTACTCATTCCTCACACAATAATAATGATGATCAAAAATTTCGATTATGACAGTATTTACATACTCGTTTATAGAAATATGATTTATTATTAAATAAAATTTAAATCGACACTCACAAATTAAGTTATATTTGTGAAAATTCAAATGAAAGATTCACATACAATGAAACCCTAACTTTACGAGATCGTAATTCATGTGTTTCCCTTATTTGCGTTCAGTTTTTGCAGTCCCAAGAATCCATTTTTTTTTAAATATTAAACCCCCAATCTACGTTATTCTTTTATTAACGTTTTTTATTGGTCCTTTCGAAAATATAAAAATGGAATACATATGTGAAAAATGTGAAGAAACTTTTTCTGACGTTAATCTGAAATCCTGTTTGAAAGTTCCATCATTTCATCATATCTTCTAATTTCCTAATGCAAATATTTTAAAAAAGAAAATGACAGTTAACATAATAAAAGTTTGACATTTGTATTTAATTAAGATGCCATTGTTAGAATTTTTTTTTGTTTAATATATTTTTCTTTAGTTTAAATATCATTTTATTTGAGACATCTATTGTTTATAAATAAGGCTGCTATGATTTTCAATTTGAAAATAGTTTCTAATGCGTTTTATAACATTAACTTAAGATTTAATTAACAAAATAACTTATTATAAAAGTTTTCTAAACTTTCAAAAGATGTAGCTTGTGGTCAAAAGTATAGGTTTTATTTTCCACTATCAAATTTACTTCAAATATGATATTAACATTTTAAATTTTTTGTTTATTTATTGGTTGAAAAATTTTTGGAACGTAATTCATATTATTTATTTATTTTCAAAATTAATTATATTAGTCTATTCAAACTCATATTCTTATATTAATTTAAATTCTTTTCAAGTAATGAAAAATTCCGAAATTAATAATTATCTTATCAGAAAAAATACTAGAATAATTTTGTCACTAAATTTGAATTAAATTTTTTTCATAACAAATTTAAAAAAAAATCAAAAGTAATTTTTTTAATAAATAGTATCAAAATATATTTATTTTATAATATTAATATTATACTATAATTATGAATAAAAAAACAGTACATACTATGATCAACCTTGTAAATTTTACAAAATAAATCACATATATAATATAACATAAAATTTGGAAAAAAAAAATTTCTTATACAACAAAAGCCTCTGAGAATCAACAACTGTATAAAAAGTTGCACAACTATAAGTTGCAAGAAAAGAACACGTAGTGTTAAAAGGGAATGTACATACATACATACTGGAAATCTTTTTATTCATACAACACACCAACTTAATACAATATATGTCCACAATTTCAATTCCCAGTGCAAATCTAACAAACTTAAATCAATACATTTTATATTCCAGTCATTGGGACACCTTTAATCTTATAATTGCCCCGTCGCAAATCTCCTTCAACATTTACAGCACTCCTATCGTATTCGTCCTCTTCATAATTATGAACAGGAATATGAGGAGAATAATGACTGTCCTCGAAGTTTTCCCCTCCATGAAACTCCCCTCCGAAATGTTCATTATCTCCCGTGGAAAAATGGGGAAACTGTGGAGGCCCGCTGTTTATATGAGCATTCTTGTGAAACGTCGGCTCGTGGAAAGTTTCATGATGATACTTGATCCGAGGAGGTTTCTTTTCGTTTTTGTATCCATCGTTAACGTAAATGACTTTCTTCTCGTACGATTCCTGGAATGCGTTGTTCCTCATCAGCGTGAAGATCGCACCCATCAAGGCCATTTGATTTATCATTCCAGTCCACAGTATAAGAATTTTCATCGCTGGCAAAACGAAAGGTAATATCGCGGACATAATTAACGGTGGTATCAATAACATAGGTACTATTCTGTAGAAAGCTTTCTTCGGAAACTTCATGCCTCTAGATAGTTGTAAATCAGGATCTGCAATGGTTAAATATCAAGTTATAATAATATAATAAATCATGTGTCAATTTCACTCGATAACGATATGAGTTTTTAATAGATTAAATTTATTAATAATTTATATCTAATATTTTTGAATGGAATACATTGACATTAAAACATTAATGAAAAATAGCAAGTAAAAAATTACGGCTTTTTTTAAATATGAAATTTAAACTCACCCTTTTTAAAATTCAACACAATCGATCCATTTTCATCAGGATTGATATCAACATCAATACCTGGATGAAGCACCAAAGTAGTATTCTTCTTCAAAAACACATCATTGACACTCCCCATTAGTTGCCTATCTAACTCCCCGTCACTCAAATTCCTATACTTCTCCCACTGAAAATCGTTCTTAATCTCATCAAGAACATCAAAATCCACTGACACATCATTTCCACTGGCGATAGCCTCTTCAACCCGATCTAGCCTTTTCACCAAAAAGATCTTCAGGCACTTCTGAAGACCAGCGCCACCGACACAATTAAATACCCTAACAGGCCAATAATCCTCGATCCTCTCCGTTCTGTTTGGTCTGGCAGTGGTAGAAGTGGTAAACTCCGTCTCCTTATACTTCGAAGAATACTTGGCACAACTGATAGAAATGGTCAGTAGGAGTAAAAGAAGCGGAGTGATGGATCCTTGCGCGGACATGTTTTCGGCAACATTTGCGATTTCTGAGTTCCAGTCTCGGTCAAGATGAAGTCCTTTGGAGCGAGATGACTTATTCGCGGGTTTCGTATATTTTTTTGCCGATCCACTTGCGACCGTTGTCGTTAATGGACTGGACGTTCGTTGAAGATGTTGCCTTCGCGGTTACAGCTCGAGCAAGAATGATTGCGCGTGTGCAAAGCAAACCAGCATCTCAAATGGCTCGACGTCACGTAAATGAGATTTATTATTATTATTATTATTATTATTATTATATAATACTCTTCAATTTTTATATCATATTGAAACACCTAAACAAACAAGTTTTTTTCCACATAACACTGAAAAAAAACATTAAAAAAAACCTTTTTTGAAATGATTATTATTTTTTTTATATAAATTTCTGAATTTGTCCGAATTCCAATCATGGTTCAATTTACAACTTTTACACTTTGAATCCAATACTTTAAACTAATCGTAGTAACCGATAAAATATTTCATTGATTACTATGACAATATTCTTAGTAATAGTTTCCTATAGTTGAATTATAAATTTTAAATGTTAAATTTTAAATTTTGAAGGTTGAATTTGAAGTTTAAAAGGTTGATTTTGAAGTATAAAAACTGTACATATATTAAGGATTAAATGCAACCAATCGAATCGATTCCAATCCATTACTTATGTTAAGTGATATATTTCACGGTCAATAAATAAAAAGTTTGAAACTATTCGGCACATAATGCTTTCATCGGTCTGTTTCTGAGAAAAAGTTTTATCTTATCACCATATGGTGAATATTAAATATACGATAATCCCGCTGAACTTTATACATATGATAATGGTGATGGTACTATAAAAATATAAAGCTTTTTCCAACGATCAATCCATATCTGTGGTGATTAATTAATCGCAATTCATGAGAGCACATAGAATTTTTTCAATATTTTACATGTTTTTTTCGTTCCATGCATATTTAATCATTTGAATAACTCGGGCATGTCGACGATACTTATCTTACATTAATAAAAAATTCAACCCACTCAATCAAATCGGAATATATTTAATAAACTCACATCTTATCCAATTAAAAATATATATATAAAAAAATTCAAAAAAATGTATTCCTCTCGTCGATGCGTCGAGTCGAGCTTTTGAATCATACCGACTGGGATGCTTTTTCCATATTATTTTATTAGACCACAATCTTTAAAATGCAACGGTTCACCTGTGCATAAACTGCAGAATGCACTTGACCAAAGACCATTTAATTGTTCCATATATTATTCGCGCAAATCATGAATTATTTAAATAGTCTTAAACAAACAAGTCACTTGTCGGTAGAGATAAAAATATTGTTTCGGGCGCAGGCGGAAATAATGATTTGTTAACGGTGGATTGCAGTTTTTTGAAAATAGTTCAACTGGGTCAAATTGCTATTCGAGAAACTAAAATTGTTCTAGTGAATGTATTATCGAATAATATATCGATGAATTGCATGGTAATATTACTTTTGTGAAAATAAAATCAGAAAAACCTATTGGTGGAAATGGGGAAGAAAAATGTGGGACATTTAAGATTTAAAAAAATATTCTACATATTATTGATCTTATAACATAAATTTTTAATGTTAATTGTTGTATATAAATGAATTTTACTAAAAAAATATCCAACTTTTGTGAGGGGGAAGCCTATTATCCCGCCTACTTTTGTGTTAATAAAAAACGTGTGTATTATCTCACTGTCACACGGAACAGAAAATAAATAAAAAACCGATTATCTTTGCTCTAAATTATTTCTTTCGCTTTGTGTAACTTGAATTTAAAAGCTAATCTCATAAGAAATTAAATTATTATTTAAATATTTGTTTTTGATATTATTATTAAAAAAAAAACTGATGATATCACATTCTCACAGATTATTCGATAAATTTTAACGAATTTTCAAAAAACACTTTTAGTCTACATTATACTTTTAAATTTGATCTAAATAATGATACATTAAAACGTAAAAACCTGAACCGTCCACGCGAACGACATTTCACCCATAAACAAATTATCCTATAACCTATCATCATAAAAAAAAAACCACAACCAAAAATCCAGATCACAATCTCTAATTTCACCATAGCCGAAAGTCAATCGCGAGACCATCACCTCGTCTCCAGCAAATTCCTCACAATCAATTTTAGAGCGATTTGCATCGCGTGTCACAATTGCGTGCCATTCTTTCTTTCCATTCAAGACTTCTTTCCACAAATCCGCCTTACAGAGGTTGCAAATTATATATTAAATATTTAAAATGGGATAGATTTAAAAATAATTTTATAACATGTATAATAATATTTTCTATATATCGGATATAGATATTTTTGATCGCTTTACGTCTATATTTAGATTATTTTTTACATTAATAATTTTAATCAATTGATCATGTATGAAAATTTTTGTATTACAAAAAATTAGATGAGCACTTAAATATTCAATCGAAAATCTCTTGTTCTATTACATATTGTATGCGGTGATCTATATTTACCACCTCTGGTCCATCCGAAGCTAGTTAGTAGAAATACGACATAGCAATGTTATTCAGACCAATTTTTACGCTCGGACAATTTCATACGACCCCATAAAGAAAGCGTATAGATATAGTAATTGTAGTCATAATGGTGGGCTGGGAACAGACCGCAAAATATGCACATTGTGGTTAGTTCCCAGCTTACTCCCATCGCATGCACTTCTGATAATCCACATTCAAATATATTTTTTTAATGAAACATCTTTGCAATAATACATCAATTAGGGATTTCGATGAACTATTTTGATGTATGCATGTCGGAAAGAAAAACTTTACACTTTCGAAATAACGGTTCGTTTATGCGAGTCTAAAAAAGATTAATGAAAGTTTTTCTTATGTATCTAAAACAGATCTTTGAATAATTTAAATTAGGAATGTTTGAGTATGCTAATTATAAACTTTTGAAAAAAATAATTGAAAAACCATGTTTTTTTAATGGTTATCGTGAGATTTCTTTTCAAATTTTATTTGTATTAAATATAGTGTAAGCAATCAAATAAATTGTTCTAAAGATGTTTCACTAATAACGGGTGTACGGGAGAACACATTTTTACATGAAAGTATACCTCGAGTAAATATGACGAAGTCGTATTATCGCAAAAAAAAAGTTTAATTTCATGTATTATAATTAATAGCGGATTGCACCCGGCGTTGCTCGAGACTTATTTTATACGTACGATTCTATGAATTGCGTAACCAAAACAACTAAATTCAACAAACGACAGATCTTCGACTTATAGTACTGGATTTTTTTCAACTGAAAATAGCATCAGATCGAGCTGTAAAATAGTTTTAATGAAACAGAAACCTTTTCATATGCATAACCATATATAATATTTACAAAATTTCATTGTGATCAGATAAACGATAAAGAAATGTATAACTAACACACATACGTTCATTTTTATTTATTTATAATTCAAACGTCTAGATCTAGTTGACAAATATATCTCATAAATAGTAGTGTGAAAAATATAGCAATTTCATTGTGGGCGATTAATAGAGTGTGGGATGATGCAGAAAAAGAATTATTGGTATCAAGATGAAATGGAAAAATTTATCAAGTAAGGTTGTGTGAAAAATATATTATAAATAGTGAATTATTATTTATTATACTTTAATTTAGCTCAAAAAAAATTATGTTATATATTCGAATCGAGTAAAATACCCATATTCCAAGAAATATACAACTAACACTTCATAATTTTCTTATTATTAGTATTATTATTATTATCATAAGCTTACCTTTCATGTTATTAAGGTTGTACCGTTGATCGCAAGTGCAAATTAAATGCACCAACCACTAACCTCTAAGTAAGTTATGAATTTACAACTGTTATTATATTAAATCTGTTTGATTATATTCAGCTGATTTTCAATCTGAATTATTTAGTTAACTCCATTGATAATTTTTATATTAGTTACTTTTTTTTTCAATGTACGAATTTCATTCAATGGTATACTATAAATAAAAAACTGGTTCTGACCAATTGTATAGAGATTGTAAGTGTACAAAAAAAACTATTTATATTTCATTTTCCTTATCATATAATATATCCAATAGAAAAAAGATTAGCACAGAATTAACAATAATACTTAGATTTATACAAATCCACGAATTCATTATAACATCAATTATTTCCTCATCATAATCAACAAACACATAACCAGAAATATCAACCCATTAACAACACAACCATCAAAAAAACCCTCAGGCAACACCTCAATAACAACCCAGACACCTCTAACATCCGCAAATCTGAAAAAACCATACGTGCCACTCTGAAAACGAAGCCATCTCAAAAAGCCAGAAGTGGAAATTTATCGTGCAAGGTAGGCGTATCGGATAACGAATCGTGTCCCAGTTCTTGCAGCTAACTGCATTCTGCAACTGACCCTCGACCAGGAAAGCTTTCTTCGACAATTGGATAAATGCTGCATGATGGTAGAAGCCGTCACGAAACGACGACCACCATAATGATACGAGGCGTCTTTGATGGACAATAGGAATGGTGTGGTGTTTCCGAGAACGGAAGTTGTCAGTGTGCGAAAAGGGATAGTGAAATTGTTGTGGGTTCCGATGGTTTGTTGTGGCTTACAAATTTGTAGGGCAATTGCTTCTGATGAAGGAAAATGTATTTTCTTTTTACTTTTCATGCGAGTCCTTAATAGCGTTCGATTTAAAATTGCTACATATTCAATGTATTTATCAATTACGCGATAATGATAATGTAGGTGATTAGTTTGATAGATTAATGTTTGCATACTAAGCATAAGTATGCGGTATGATTATATGATTTATAAGATTTCTATACACACTAATTAATTATTTAGGTTGAATCAATATTTTTTCAGGTAATTCAACAGTTAAGTCTTTAACGCGTCGTTTCTCATCGAAGTTGAGTGACATATTCTGCGGTCAGTAAACTGACATAACCGCATATTTTTGACCTAAGACAACATGAACAGTTTTCAATGTTCAGTTTCTTAAATATTACCTTTCATTTTAAGTTTGCTTTTATATCAATTATTAATAAATCGTATTATAGTATCGGAAAAGCTTTGTTTTTCAGTATGCATTATATAGAACGTAAACTATAATTATGATAAATATTTTTTTCTTTAATATATTAGTTTTTAAAATTAAACTTATAAAAAAAATCAGTGATGCGTATCTTTTCTGTGTATGCGTGCGTACGATTAATGTTTTTCTATAAACTCTATTAAACAAATTCTTCAATTAGAGATCGCACAGAAAAATATTTCAGAGAAACTATAATATAACACACTCACTCTTCTAAACACACTTTTTACTCATTCACAGCAGCAATAAATTTCGACTAATAGACATTTTCTAAGAGCAAGCGTACAAAATTGATTTTGCGACATAAAAGAGTTTCCACTGGAAAAAAAAGAAAACACAATGCCACCACGAATAGTTTCACGTTTCGAAGCGTGCGCGAAAATTAATATTCTAAATAAGCACTCTAGATTCTAAACAATTAGACCGCTTAAAATTCTATTTGTCAAACTTTTGATAACGCCGACACTTATCAATTTCCCTTACGAAAATTGGTTATAAACGTAAAATTCCGATTTGAATGATAAGTAAAAAGACCGAATGATCTCCTGATCCCGAATAGGACTTTAGTTTTCCGTTTCGCGGTCAATCGACCAGACCATATAAACGCATCGTGACACTGTTCCGGCAAATCGAGAATTAAGTGTGCTATTCAGCCTCGGAGCGAACCGGTACACGGTGACCCGCAAAGCTAGTCCTGATGCTTGTCCGTTTTGCCATGAAAACATTAGTTTTCTAACTGAAAGCTTAACGATAAAATGGCGAAAGGTAAAGGAGCCAAGTGAAAGAGTCGTTTTTGCAACAACACGTACAACGGATGCGTGTTAACGTTTTGCACTGTTATTAAATTTTGACCGCTAAGTCAAGTTTTTTTTTTAATGTTTCAGGTATAATAAATTTCGACAGGTTTCTAGATCAAAGTAACTTATAATATTGACAAATTTTATGATTCAATATTGTCAATTATTTCAAATTATAATTTTTCTGCTCATCCGGATTACATCATTAGCCTTCTTGATTCATTACTTAACTGTTTTCTTAACTAAAATGAATTAATTCAGAATACATATGAAACATCATATTTTAAAATATATAAACATTTATGAACCACCGTATTAAAAAAAAAATCACGATCAAAGCGACGCATACGCGTTTTGCATAAGTAACAAGACAATGCACAAAACGGTAAATAGCACAATAGCAAAACTCTTTTTAATTCAATTAAAAATAGCCATTTACGCGATTTCTATCATATTAAATAAAACACAGATAGGAACTCACGAATCGTTAACTCAAATGAGAAATTCGCGGTTATTTTCGAATTATTATTCTGACTAGATTCGGCGGTTTGTTTGAAAGTGTCAAAACGATATGATTGAATCTAGCGGCGCTTCAATTAGTGGGTCGTCAACATGCAAATGTCCTTTTCGAATACGGTTCGTGCATTCGAAATCGTTCTCGGAAATCAGATCAGTGTTATGTGTCTGCTTTTTGAAAGGAAAAAATGGTACAAGAAATCAAAACACGCCGTCCGTTCGTAAAGCATTCGTTTTGAGTCGTTTTGTACAGAGAGATAAAATAGGGAAAAAAATATTCATAGTAGATCTAATTGTAATTGTGATTTTTTTCCACTTTGTTGTCAAAAAACCGTAAGTTTCGAGCCGAATTTTCTCCAACAGCAAGCCGACCACAAAGATCGAGGCCCATCGAGGTCGGCAAAGTTAACGAATCATGAACAACCTTTATCGATGCTTCATCCAGTACCCGAAACATTTTCAATATGTATATCAAACGAAATTGAACCCAAAAATAGTTAATTGTGCAATTGATTTGTAATGGAAATCAAAACGAACAAAATAATAAACATTACGAAACAACTACATAATTTAGTGAATGTGTAACATCAAAGTTAAAGATTCATTATATAAACGTATACTCCTTCGTTATCAAATAACTGAATAAGTATAGCAAATTCTGTTTAAATATTTCATATGACGATTACAATGATTCAAAACGTTCAACTAAACGTCGCCGTCATACGAAAAAAAAATAAGGGCAAATTTCTGGGCCACTTTTGAAAATTTCGTCGACGTTATGGCATCCGACACACGCGTCATATGAATCAAAATGGAATAAACGAAAAAAGTATGACTCGGCACCCTTTCTTCGTTCGCATTAATTAATAAACGTTCGTTTCGACATGTGGACGTGAATTCTAATCAGTTTTTGAATCGTCTTTATATCGACGTGCATTCGCACCCAAAGGATCAGTTTAATTTTGACAATCGATCGGTCAACACTAGATCCTTTTGGTGAACCGAAAAATATCGACGATGGCTTTTTTGAAGGGTTTGAAGAGGTTCTTGTTCGTCGCCGTGGTGGTTCTGGCCCTTACTGCACAAGAAGGGAGCTGTGACGATTCAGCTGAAATCGGAAAAGATGTGCAAGATGGTATTTATTTTTTGTTTAAAATAATAGTTATCGGTAAATGTGGTGTTTAAATTGTTGAAAATGTATTTGGACTTATTAATTATTAAATTTACGGGGAACCAAACTATTTATTAAAGATGATTCTGCGTCGTTTAATTCGCAGTGGTCAACAAAGTTAAGCGAGTTAAAGTTAAAGACAATAGATTGATGGATCATCATCTAGACAGACTATCGAGTAGGGAGTCCATTACCAGTAAACCGGTTTACCGGTAAATGACCCAAATAATAGTTTAGTAATTTATCGGTAAATTTTTGATATTTACCGATAAATATTTTTTTGTTTCGTTATTTTTTTGGTTTTTATTTAAAATTTAATTTACCGGTAATTAGCGAAAAAAAATACCAGGTAACCGGTAAATGAAGATTACGTGAAGCGCCCCCTACAGTATCGACTATGTTTTTACTATAAAATTTTCTTGCTATATTTTTATTCATATTAAATAATAGTTGCACACAAAAAAAATCCAAATTTTTGATAATATTCAAATTTTCGTCTAGTAATAAATATTGTAAGGGCTAGAAATGATGATGAAATCCAAAAACGTCAAAAAATGTTTTCACTGAATTATAAAAAAATAGTGCAAATCACACAAGTATGACATCAGACCCCAATTTTCTAGAAGGAAGAACGTTCGGCCACCACTTCCTGAAACGAATGAGTTTCGCCATGATTCCAATGATGTACAAACTCGGAATGATGACCACCCTTCTGATCACCCTGACGATCATGTCCACCAAAGGACTCGCAGTCGGCGTCTTACTCCTAATCCTCGCAATCAGTCAAGTAAGTTACAACCCACCACAACAACCTAACCAACACAAACGCCCATCACCCTAACTCCTCGTCTTCTTCCAGATCATTTCAAGAACCTTCACAGCACCTGCAGCCGTGGCATACGCCCAACCTGCAGTCCAACCAGTCATTCAATATTCGCAAGTACCAGTAGTACACAAAGCAGTACCTCATGTGCATGTACAACCTGCATTGCACACTCATGCTTATTCTCATTCGGACTGGCATGGACCTTATGCCAGGGAAGACACAGGAGACGTCGAATATGAAAGGAAGCAGTAAGATCCGATTCACGTTGAATTGAATCGTCTGAAATTCTATTTAATTTAGTCAATTTTTTTGGGTATTGTGGAGGAATTAGCACGGAAGATCTCTCGGAAACGATAATGGAGCTTTGAAATTTTTTTTTTGTTTATTTTTAGTTGTATTTATTTAGAGTGCTGTTTATGTTTTCGATCGAGATGAAACATGGTTTTGATTAAGTGTCAAGTCATGATTCATTATTTTAATATGAAAAAAGTTTCGAACGGCATATTATTTAATTTATTTTAGCATTGATGTGATTTTATTATTTAAATAAAAATACCATTTCGTTTTTGAAGGATCTTCAAATGAATATTTCTCACGCACGACTATCGAAGTACCAAATGTAAATATTTGTACTTAATCCTTCATAACTGTATTGTATATAATAAATTATTTATTTATAAACATATCGCTTTTATTTCATAAGTATTAGATGATTGATTATTTATAAGATTTGTTTTTTGAACTTCTGAAAATTGTTCATTGATACTTTTTTTTAAAATAAAAAGGTCTACCTTTCAACCCACTCACAAAATTAAGTAGGTCGAAAAGATATGCAAGTTTAAGTGAGTCTTAAATTGCAGGATGAAGTTGATTGTGAGATGTTAAAAAATTATATATACGACCTACATTAAAACATATTTTACTTTTATCTTTTATTAAAGAGAATTTATCATTGCAAAATGCATCTTTTCACCATCAAAACATAATATGTGAAAATATCAAATGCTTGATCGATAATATTATAACATGATGTAAAAATGAATTTTGATAATAATTGAAAATATTATTATTCAACTTAATTTTAATACCGAAATTCGATGAAATATTTCGGTATGCACTTTTCAACATGTTTTCGATTACTTATCATTTCATTATGCGAACGAACACCCACCAAATGCCGTACATAAATAATTTTATACAGATTTGTACTGTAAAAAATTAATAGTGCCCATGAATCATATTTTGAAACATTTCAGTGCATCTCGTATTCATTTTCTTTTGAAAAATTAATTCAAATATAATATCAACAAAAAATTTACATAAATAAAAACAAAATTAATCAATAATAAAATATCACATTTTCATAATCTGTTATAGTATTTACAAATAATGCTATGATACGAGAATTTAGTTATAAAAGATGACCAGAAAAAAATGCAACAATTCTCATTAAAATTTCATTTTATTATTATACATAACTCTAAAAATATACGATTTTATTTTCATAATAAAAAAGACAAAAAAATCACCTTTTTATAAAAATATGCAATCAAAATGAATCTTTACCACTTGAACTATTTTATAATAACGTAAAGATAATTTTTAATTTCATGGTCCTAAAAACTCTAGTTGATATGATTCCATCATTGTACGTTTATTACATTTACGTCGTTGCATATGTGCAATAAACTGTTAGTATAAAACCTGCGGTATAAAACGGTAGTTCGTAACGTTTCCGATAATTAAATCGATTTATTCATAAAATGCGACTTGACTGATCACAAAACGGTATTAGCACGTTTGAATTTGGCGAAAAAAATCAAACTAATGACTCGAACTGGTGATTGAATTATTGATTGGTTGACGAAAGTAAATTTTAAATTCGGATTAAGCGCGCATTCGAAAACGTACGAAAGTTTTCTCCGATATTATATTTAAAAGTAAATTTTAGCAAAATCAGATTCTCCGATTCATGAGCGACGAATGTTCCAAATTCGGATTACCCGCTTTTTTATCTCATTAACGGGCAATTTTTGCATCACCGATTTTTACTTTCAAAATCATTCAAAATTTAGAATCATCAAAATAATGAAATGCGTGAAAGCATCTTCGATTTTTACATATAATATTACAATCAGAGTGCACGGTCTGAAACTTCAAAATTGTAATAAAACTAGAACAATATGCAATTATAATACTTATCGAACATTTATTTAAAATATTATATTCGAGATATCTGATTTTCATTCGATGATAGGAAATAATAAATTAAAACAACTTTTTGGAGGGAAAAATAATATTTTTTCGTCAATTTCAAATGAAGAAATATAATAAACAGTCTTATTTATTAAATAAATTCGATTTCAGTGAGCTTTATCATTTCTTAATATTTTATTAAACTATCAAGTTATTATTTTTATATTTTATATACGTATGAATTCAAATATATTAAATATATTTATAAATAATAAAATAACTTAAAGTAATAATTATCGAAAAAGTAAAAGAATTCAATCAGTTTAAATAGAAAAAATCACTTGGAAACGAAAGATATTTTTTTCCATTATTTTAATCTTATTAGAAAATTTTTTTGCTACTCTCGAGAAATTTAACTTACCTACATATATTGAAAATGTTACTTTTTATAATTATAAAGTAGTTTTTAATATAAATTTTGTTTTAAAAAAACATGTGATTTTTAAAAATCAAGGATGGCCAAATTCTTGTAGCTTTCTTTGCATGTTTACAAAATTTTACTTCAATTCAGTTGATATTTTTTTTTAAATTATATTTTAAAAAAAACTGTATCAATTTAAAAACTCAACATGAACGCCAATACCAAAACATCATTAAAAAATCATCAGTATAATCTCACATTATAAAAACTATGATTTTATACATATAAGCAAATCCTAAGTGCACGGTCTAAAAATTTCAATGCTGCAATGAAACGAGATCAATTCATAATTCAATACAGAATTCTCACACAATACAAACATGTTGATTTGCCAATGTCGAGGTCTTCCTACAGTTCGTTTACCAGTTCCAGTCGAGACGTCGACGACCGCAGACGCCTGATCATCATCATCATCATCATCAGATCGGACCGAGCAAAAGCAGATATGCCTTCGTAGCCGAGAATTTTCGAAGCAACGGGATGTTTCGACACACGAAGGACATTATGATCCTCCTTGCCATCACTTTGATTTTCGTTTTGGCTGGAACCAGTTGTGTGCTTTGCGAAAAAAACAGCCAAGGAGAAAGCTTCGATCTGATGGACGGTGTTAAGTTGGATTTCAGGAATGGCAGTGATGCTGTGTTAAATTTAAATTTTGTCAGGATGCAGAGAAGTTTCGAAGGTAAGTTCGACGCTTTTTAATATTTATTTGTGGCAATTTTCATATTGATTATATTTAAAATCATCAGGTAGAGGTGGCGGTGGTGGAGGAGGCGGCGGTAATAAAGGAGGAGGCGATAAGAAGTTGCTCAAAAGAATACTTCCCTTATTCATAATGCCTTTCTTGATACAGTCTGCTATAGTGCCGATGTTTCTCAGCATGTTGAAGATGATGTTGATGAAATCTTTGATGGTCGGAAAATTGGCTTTGATTTTGATAGCAATTAACGCGCTCAAAAACAGCAACGCTTTCAAAAGCAGAAGTGAAGAAAATGTAGCCAACATTCATTACGGTTACCATGGAGTTGGAATGGAAGAATATGGAGCATATGTAAATGGAAGGAGTATCAATTATTAAGAGAAAAAAAATTAATATGGATGTATGTAATATTTAATTAAAAATACTTTAATTTAAAATTATCGATCGACGATCTCTTTGATTCTATAAAAATTATAATCACTCTCAAAAATTTTTAAATTTTCTTTTTTTTTCCGTACGATACTGAAATTTATAATTTTTTCAAGAAAATATTTCAGTGATACATGGACTGATAATTAGCTATTGTATTTAATTTATATTAAGTTTATTTATTGTACTGTATGATAGGTGTGTGAGTGCATATTTGAGAGTTACCTGTAAATATGCGCGTGCTACTTGATGTAAACCTTTAATTTAAATAATATATTGTGGAAAAAATAAAGGATTTCTTTCAATTTTACTTATTTATTCTAAAAAATACATTTGCCTTAACGTAATAAATATAATATTGGCTTTATTAAAAAGAATTGTGAATATTTATTTGAAATTTGAATTATATAGAATCAATACAATTTAAAATTCAAATAAATATCCACCATTTAATTAATTTTTTGCCATAGAATGTCACAATTAAAGGAAGGCTTAAACTTAAAACAATCAATTTGACTGAAATTAAAAACTAACAATAAGTTAAAGTATTTAAAAACAGAAACAAGAATATTTTTATTATTCTTCGCAATAAGCGACATCTATCGAATCAAAAGAAAACATATATTTCAAAAACAAAAACATTTACATATAATCAAATAACATATCTTCATGTGAGCTACTTTAGATTTCAAATAAATGATTTTTATGAGTATAAAAATAAATAAATTTAGTGTGTACAATAATATTCTTTTAAATATGTTTTATGATTTCATCCATTATTGTTGAGCATGCGCCTTACATGCGCAATTTGCTCTACGTCTCGAACCACACACTTTAATTGTTATTAACACAGTCTTACCTTATCGCATCGAAGTCATATTCATTTCAAAAGAATTCGAAAACAATAAATTTTTTTCCGAGACCGCAATAGATCAAATATTTCAAAATAGCCATAGCAAGTAATATCCAAAATAATTTTGAGGAAACAACTTAAAAACCGTTAAAATAATAAAACAATCAAGTAGTAAAATGTTTACGATACTTATAAAAAAAGTATTATTAAATAACATATATTAATACTGCCCTAAAATGCTTATGCATCCAATATCTGTAACCGAAAGGATTTATTCGAGTGGTGTATTATATAATATATTAAGCACTCGACAAAAAAACAAACAGTTCTATTTTCGTAATATTTAATTAAACTAATGGAAATTTTTGTTAAAATACTATTTCGAATATGAAACTCAATTGATTTCATTTTCTATTAAATATTACAATTTGAAAAATGTTCGAAAATTATATTTAGGTATACATATATTTTTACAAAATAGGTTTACATTGAAAAAAAATCATCATTTTTTTATCACTAGAAATTATTTAATGATTTTTCATACATCCATAAAATTCATGAACACCTAGTTTAATATATATATTATCGTGAATAGATAACGATACACCTAGACTGCCACTCACTATTGTCACAATTAATCCTGCGTCAGGTCGCAACAGAAACTCGACCGAAACAAACATATCACGCGACAAACCTCAAAATCGACATACGCGATGTTCAAATCGATCCTCGACTGGATCTTGAATAACAAAATCACCACTTTTCTGTGCGTGACGACCTTCTCGTTCGTCGTGGCCACCATTGCGGTGGCCGTTGAAAAGTCGAACCTTCAGGATGATTGGCTGCTTGTGAAAATCAGCTGAACATGGCCACATCGACAACGACCACGATCCCGACCACCGAAGGACCTCCGAAGCCTCCGGATGGGGTAATTTGATTTGTCGTGTTGTTCGTTTTCGTGATGTGTATCATTTTTATTTTTGTGGATCGTGGACAAAGTTACTTTGCATTTTCTATTTATATTAATTTATGTACGATACGAACTTTTTTTTTAATTTGAAATGTATGATGACCTATTATATTTGATTTCGTATGAAAAAATATTACTAGTATTGGTAACATATGAGTCATGACACAAAGTGATACAAAAGTCACGGTTATGCTTTAAAAAGGTGATGTCATATTATTTGGAAAATTTTAAATCGAATGTACCTTACAACTAATCTGAATTATCAAATTTTTTGAATATTGGTATTTTTTTGATTTTTAAGAAAAATCATAAACGATATTTGTGTGGATTCATTAATGAATCGTTTTCAAAATTGGCGTTTACACTACTTTCGTACATATTATAGAATGAATACGTATTATATTTTGAGTACCGAAAATTTTTCAATATTCACCTTTTATACTTTATTATTAGAATCTAATTAAATTTTACATTATTCATCAATTGGGGCTGAAAATACTTTAAAGGTTTATTGTAAAAAAATAATATACGAAAAAAAAAGACTCTAATTAGCCTAGATATAACTCTACACATTTTTTTTCTAAGATTACAGAAATGAGTTCGTATTAACAATGACAATAGTTAACGATACGTTAAAAGTTATAGGTATGTAGTTTGATTGGGTCATAAATTCTAATCAATCTTTACTTAAATTTCAAAAGCATATATTTTTAAGAATCGTAATGTAGAGTCAAGTATTCTTAAGAAAAAAAACGTTAAAAATCATTTATCAATTGATTGATGATGTAGTTTTTTAATTTATCAAGAAATAATAACAATTTTAGTTTATCGGGGAAATCCTCAGACGTTATATAAATAATGTGTTCTAGATAATAATTAACTATTCAAAAATATATAAAATTCCAACATAATAAATTTTATTTAGAAATTCGTCAATTACTTAGCAATATTATTTTATTCAATTTTCCTTTTTGGTACAGCTTTCCAATAATACTTACCAACGTTACCAAAAATATAACAAAACCCTTTCACAATCAATAAAGAACGGCCACTTATCGAAACCCCAAGGATAGTCAAACTGTAGTTCGCGAGCCAAATAATAAATCATATAATATTAAACATATCCCATTATACAAATTTAACAATACTACACATAAATTAACCTGCAAGATTTTGGAGTTTACAAACCTTTTTTTTACTACGTAAATATTTTTTATATAATTGATAAGTTCGACAATTCACATTCTGATACTATCAGAGGCCATTTAATATTATCAGATATTATAGTTCCAAAACAATCTCAGTCATCTGTAGAACACGAAGAAATCAAGTACGCGTGACAAAAGTAATAAAAATTAACCGATGGGAATATTCGACACGGCCTTCCAATGGGTCCTCAACAACAAGATCACGACGCTGTTGGGGATCATCACCTTTTCGTTCGTCATAGCCACCATCGCAGTGGCTGTGGAAAAGACCAATCTTTCAGACGAATTAGAAATATGTGAAACCATGTTGAACCTCGCCACTTCGTCGACGGAAATGACAACCTCCGAAACAACAATAATTCCGACTGGTCCTACTGAAAACCCAGATTCGAGTAGCACTACTGAACCAAGTACTCTCGAACCAAGTACTCCCAGTCCTAGTGAACAGGTGTTTATTTATTATATATGCTTGTTTAATTTATGTCTTACTTTTAATTTTTTTTCATAAATTATTCGGCCGTTTATTTTTTCGTTTATAAATTGATATTATTGATACTTAAACAATATCGATAATATAATTATGTAAATTATCTTCAAATTTCGACACGTGTTAAAAATACGAATAATCGCATCAACGATGAACCCTGATCATGAATAAATTCTAAAAAAAAAAAACCAATAAATATCACAATCTGAAAAAATCATGCAAACACTTTTCGGAACGCCTTATATTTCCATCATTATCGCTGAAGCTGATAACAAACGAATATTATAGAGCGAACTTCAGTCTATCTTATCAACCTGCTGAAAATCGATCACAGTAACAATACGGTTAGTCTGAATTTGTGAGGATGTTCAACAATATCCTACAATGGGTGTTGGACAACAAACTGAATACCTTCCTAGGTGTGATGACCTTCTCGTTCACCATCGCCACCATAGCAGTGGCCGTGGAGAAGGCGAACCTTCAGGATTACCTGAACCTTTGCCAGTCCCAACTGGCATTGGCAACTTCTACGACTACGGCCCCTACAGCTACATTTATTGAAAACAGTTTGACAAATGCGCTCGAAACGGTTGGTTAATTAGATATTTTCATTTGGTTCGTTTGTACAATTTTTGAAACGTTAACTTAAACACTGCCAATGTGTTCATTAAAAATTGGAAAGTGTTTACTTGTCAACATAATATTGAAATTGATATATTTAAGATATGTATGGGGTTTACTGTAATTATTCTAAACGGTGCAATGATTATTGTGTTTGAATAACTCATATTAATCGATATTAATCCAAATAATTATTTAATATAAATATTTTAAAACAATAAATTGAACCGACAAATAAACGCCACTACGAAATATTTTTTCATTCGATTCACAAATCAATTGAGATTATTCCTAATCTTTTTATACGTGTCAATATCCCCCGATCATGATTAAGTTCTTACCATTTGTGATTAACTTAATATTTTTTTTATATAGGATTACAGATTACCTCTCGGAGTTATTCCAAAAGAATACCATTTACGTCTAGACCCAAATCTATCGGGTGACTCATTTGAAGGACATGCAAAAATACTATTCGAAGTCACAGCTGAATCTGAGAAAGTTGTCTTACACAGCAATGGTCTTAGAATTTCTAACTTGAGTATAAAATCTAGTGGAGAAGGAAGCGCTATTATCGAAAGTACGTTCGAAATAGCAACTAATGATACCGAATTCCTCACCGTGTCATCAAATAATAAATTGGCACTTGGGATATATGAAATGGAAATACACTACAGTGGCGATCTTTCTGGAATTATTGGTTTCTATAAAAGCACCTATGGAAATAATCAGTAAGTTTTGATTATTTTTTTCATCCACTTTTAGTTGATCGGATTGAAATATAAAAAAAAAATATAGAAATAATAATTTATAAGTACAGTTAATGCGAATAAATCGTATAACATTTCAAAAATTTTGATTATTGGGTAACTTATTTACGGTAATGAATAGAATTTTGATGACTCGAATAAGTATGTCGATTAAATTGCGATAAAAAATCGACAACGGTATTCAGACATAATCACAGTATTGATAAGAATATTTTTTTTTTTGGTAATTTGAAAAGATGTATAATCTTAAATAACAAAATGAAATAATTTTTTTTTTGTATAACACATATTAATAAATAAATTAACAAGTTTTTTCATAATAATTAATTGATAAAATAAAAATTCATGATAAATTTAATATTCAACTAATCAATAAAAATTGAATAATTCAACTTGGATAACTTTTCGTATCGTAGACCACGTTTTTAGGCCACATCAAACTAATTGAATCACAATACGGGTGACATGCTTACTAATTAATGTGAATTCGAACGCGATAGTAAAACTGAAACTGAATTTAAAAATTAAGCAGATTATATCGCGAAAAATAACATAGTAAGATAGTAAAATTATTTGTTATCTATATATTGACAAATCACTTTTTTAAAATGACATGTATTTTTTATCGAAACAATCGATTTCTTAAATAAATATTTTACTCCTTGAAAACGTTTTAGTTGATTGAACAAGTTTCTCGAGTTACGAAAAAACATATTTTTAGGTTAAAAAAATGTGATTTTACTGTCAAATTATATTTATGAACATTTTTGAAGAAACAAAGATATCTAACTTAAATAAGAATTGTGTAAAATGGAAATATATAAATAGTAATTGTTAGAAAGTCAGTCACCAATGAAATTATTTTATAACAGATTAAACCGGTCACTAGAAAGTTAATTGAATACTGAAACAACAATTGCATAACATCTAGAATAAACAATCTGAAGTTATTTAACGCTTTATAATTAAATTCACTTTTAATTTTTCAAAAATTTGATCGTTCCAAATTCATGAAAAATTTATCGAAGCTATCTTCATAAACATAAAATAATCTTTCATTTAAAAAAACTCTAACAAATTTCAAAATTCATAAAAAAAAACCCGAATCAAATTAATGCCCAAACAGAAAAAACACCCAAACTCATACATTCAAATGATTTTGCAACACTTTCAGTCGAAGTCGCGCATTCGCAAAACGTCCATCGCACAGTGCAGACGCGTTTTTCAACAATTCCATTTGACAAAGTATCATAATAAAATATTTTTAATATTCGCCAAAATAGTGTCAAGTTCAATCCGATAAACCGACCTTATGAACACACAATATATAACATAATATTTGCACAAACGGAACGATCTTCGCGAAAAACACATACACAAATCGCAAAGTGCACATTCGAAAAACGATATCGGGATATCGAGCGGGACACCACAAAACTGGGACGCTAGCCCGAACCGGGTCGTGTATGTAATGATTTTTGTTTGAAATTCCTTGATGTGTTTTGAAATTTGCTGATTTGAACGTGGGTCGAATTTTCGATCGATTTGCATAAGAGTCATAATGTCGAAATGTGGGTGGAAATCGCTTTCTTTTCGGTTGAGTTGTTTTAAGTGTGTGTTAAATTTGTAAAAATATGAGTTTTTAAGGCATTGAGTTTTGTTGTTTTGGTTATGCGTGTTATATGAATAATAAAAAAAATCAGGCTTGAAATGTACAAATTGATATTTATATTTTATTTTTCGATTTTTTTTAAATTTCAATGAATCATAAAAGTAGTTATTTTTTTCTATCCATATTATTCCATTCCATCACTAAAATATGAGAATATATTTCGAAAATTTTATTTGGTATAGAATTTTTATTTACTCAGATAACATTTCAATAAAGTTATATCAAAAATAGAATACATATTGTGATACTTTGTCCTTTTCTATCATTGAATTTTTGTTCCGATCGTTTTTCATATATCTTTTCCTATTTTCAGATAAATTTATTACGTTCACCTTTTTTTGATTTCTTCCACTCGATTTTTATTTATAGAATACGTCGAAGTGTAACATTAAATAAAATATCTTATATACAGTAAGTTCTCGACTTACGTGATTCATTTTTTCCGAAGGTTTTCACTTAAGTCGAAAAATCGCGTAAGTCGAATGTAATTTTTTTTTTTTTTTGAAATAATATTTACAACTTCTATAGAAGGTGCAATTGCATTATTTCTCCTTATAGGCTCGTTTAAAGCTACACGCGTAACGCGCATTTTGACGCAAAAAAATCGTGATATTTTCAAAAGTTCTTAGGCGAGTCCTTTGCAAAAATTGATTTATAGCCTGTCTCGAGCATTTTACGAATTTTTTTTTAATAATTGGTTTGGTGAAAGTCATTCAAACACCCCAGAGAAACAAAACGCAATTTAATAATTAATTAATTAAATTAATTACGATTTTTTCAAAACCGCGTAAGTATGAGTTGACTTAAGTCAAATTCGCGTAACTTGAGAACTTACCGTACATAAAATAAAAAAAATCTTAATATAACATAATGTTTAAATTCTAAAATCTTCCTCTTTTTCTATTTTCTTATAAATAATAACAAAATTATCCTATGGTTATTCATACAATTTTTCGATCGGAATATATTGACATTGATTTATTATCATTTTCATCATAACACAGACAATTTTTATCATAAACTCAAACCAAACCGCTGTACACCATCATTATCATAGGCAGCCGCTCACGCCCACTGTTGGACAAAGGCCTCCTATCCTGAGTCACTCGTCCATGCGACACCACACATCTTGCGTACACCAAATTCTCTTTTTACACGGGTTTTTTTGCACTGATTCGAAATAACGCGGTCTAAGAAAAAGAACCCCTTATTTTTTTGCATTGGTTTTTTTCACTTTATCACGGTTTTGAAAAAAATAAATTCACAGCATCTGACAGCCAAATTTTTATTTAAAATCAATGAAACAGAAGATGGAAATTTTATTCATAGCACACTTGTAGATAAATCGCCAATAAAATTTCCAGCGACGAAAGTGATTTTTCGCTACAAAAAAAAAAAAAAAAAACAGAAAACGGGCACGTTTATTATCTAGTAGTAATACTAAATGTCTACATAAATATGTTATGTATATATGTTAAGTATATATGTTATGTATATGTTATGTTATGTCTACATAAATATAAAAATGGATGTTTGTATATTTGTTTGTTTGATGCCGTATCACTCCAACACCCTTAGACCGATCGCCATGAAAATTGGTCTGTATATGTATTTTCTGTGGAGTAGATTTTTAGCATCATTAAAATAGGGTGACCATATTTCCTGGAACCCAAAACGAGACGGTCCGCAAAAAAATGTTCCCCCCCGTATATCGTTCGACCGATCACCATATAAAATATAATTTGATTTAAAACGCCGAGTCCCGAGCAACGCCGGGTACTACCGCTAGTAATATATATAATGAAAAATTACCGTTTTTAATTGCGTATTACTAGTTGGAACCTATCTACCATTTTTATATGAACACCATATCTTTTTTTTTTACACGTTTTTTTTTTGCACGGCAGTCTTTGGAACGTATCCCCCGTGCAAAAAGAGAATTTGGTGTATTTCTGTACTTGTAGTATAAAAATAAAAACACGTAATTTCGATATTCATAAAACATAGAATTGAAAACCAAAACATTCCAATATTGATATTAGAAATTTGTATTATTCAAAATTCAAAAACAAACCGCCTCTAAAAAAGTGACATCCGAACATGGCGCCATCGTACGGCGCTGCGGCGAAAACAGTTTTGACAGTTGTGACAGTTGCACTGTTATCAGCTGTGTCGGCACAACTCTCGAAGATCATGTCCAGCCGAAAAAGTGACGGCTTCAGGCTGACGGACGCCGTCGTCCCGCTGAAGTACTCCCTGAGGCTGCATCCCGACCTGGACACCGGCTTGTTCGAGGGCCACGTGGACGTCCACGTGGTCCTGCACAGCCCCCAGAGCCTCCTGCAACTGCACAGTGCGAGCCTTCAAATAGTCCGGGTGTCTGTGCGCGATTCGGAGGGCCTGGAAGTGGCTCTCGACGGATTCTCTGTCGAGCCCGATAAGCAGAAGCTGATGGTCTCGCCCGGGAAAACCATGGGGGCTGGCACTTATAAGCTCAGCATCGATTTCAAGGGCGACCTCAACAATCGCATTGTAGGCTTCTATCGCAGCACGTACAAGACCGCTAATGGAACTAGAAGGTTCTCTTTAAATCACGTTGCGAATTAATAACGATGCTGAACTCGTTTATGTGTTGCTTAGTCAAAAACTTTGATAATATAAATTCTTGATTATGAACGCACTAAAATATGCAGCTTCTTAATTTTATTTTTACACATTTTTCTGAAAATTTTAACTATTTATTGAAGTTAGATAGTACATTTTTTATTGTCTTTTATAAAAACTTCATGTTTTATTTCTTTTTGTTGCATAATACTTGATAATTTTTGAAATATTTCAATTGCAGAACAATAGCTACATCGAAGTTTGAGCCTACATATGCCAGACAAGCTTTTCCATGTTTCGATGAACCCGCCATGAAAGCTAAATTCACAGTAGAACTTGTTACGCCATTGAATCAAAGTTACATAGCTCTTTCAAACATGAACGTAAGCGAACACATAATTTTTCACAAAAATTATCATTATCAATATTACATTCTACATACGGAAAATTTGAATTTTGCATATAATTTAAATATGCACGCGTCCCTTGTTTAACACAGTAAATAAGTTCCGCTAGAGCGCTGTGTTAAACGAGTCTTACTAATACAGTAAACCCTCCTATAACGTCAAGATAGATTCAACGTTATAGGGGTAAAGTTTTTTCAAATTTTTTGTTTTGGACATTTTTACATGTTAACTGCTTCTTTCAAGTGTATTTGAAAAAAATTTAAAAATTTGAATTCAAATGCATTTGAATGATATAAGAGGAGGGGGACGTTATAGGGGGGGTTTACTGTACATGGGAAAGAGAGGGGACTAGGTTTTAGAAAAATTGAAGAAATATATCTCAATTTCTGCAAAAGTCATTAAAATCGTATCAGAGTTTTCATTACGATTTTCATTGTCACTCAGGACTGACAATTTGTTGTAAATGGCAAATTACAACAGGAATGTCTTTAAAAAATTAAATATCTTTACAAATTGTGTATATTATTTTCTGCAAATGCCTTTTTTAATAAACGGAAAGGACATAGATGCATTATAAACATAATTTTCAGAAACTTTCGTTGCTGTACATAGTTCTGTAAAATAATTTTATTCTCAATGAAATGAAAACCATGCTGAAACGAAAACGTATTAAACAAGTGCCGTGTAAAACGAAGGATATCTGTATTTTTTTATGAAAACAAAATTTGATAATATAATACACAATTTTGATGCTTTGTAATTTAATTTTTATTCATCAGATGAAATGTGTTTTTTTAATAAGATTTTTTAAAGTATAGACCAGACTAGAGAGTTGTAAAAAAAATAATTTTCTGATTTCAGGTAACCAATGTAATAAATGGAACTGATCACAGGATTTTCCAATTTCATGAAAGTGTACCTATGTCGACATATTTAGCTTGCTTCATCGTATGTGATTTTGATAAAAGATCTGAAACTATAAGTGTTAATGGAACAGAATTTTTGTTCAGTGTTTATGCCACAAAAGAACAAATAGATAAAGTTGATTTCTCATTAGATGTTGGAGTAGCAGTAACTAAATATTACATTGAATATTTTGGTATTGATTATCCATTGCCAAAATTAGGTAAATTTGATTAGAATACAATTATAAATTTTCATCCGTCTCAATCATAATTTTAGTAAAAAATTGGAATATTTTCAAAAAGAAAAATATTGTTTTTAATTTAACTAATGTTATGTTAAATTTTTAATATTTTTGTTTCAATCTTTTGTAAATATTCGTTGAAAAAGCATATATTTAAAAATGTGTTTTACATTTGTATTAAATATCTAAAATTTAATTTCAACGTTATTCTAATATAATAATAGGACATGCACATCTGAATATTTCTATGTTATAGTGAATAGAATATTTAATTCCCTATTATTTCAGATATGATTGCCATTCCTGATTTTGTATCTGGAGCTATGGAGCATTGGGGCCTTGTGACTTATAGAGAAACTAATTTATTACACAGCAATGATACTACATCGCCTGCAAATGCTCAAAATATCGCAAGAGTTGTTGCTCATGAAATTTCACATATGTGGTTCGGAAACTTAGGTAAGAGTTTCTAAACATGAATTAAACTAACAATTTTTTTGTTTTTAATTTTAAATAAAATATACATTTTAGTTACTATGAAGTGGTGGAATGATTTATGGCTGAATGAAGGTTTTGCTTCGTATATGCAATATAAAGCCCTCGATGAATTATATCCTAATTGGAAAATGGTATGAAATTTTAGATTTCTATGATGGATTTTATACAATACAATTTTGATTATTATAATGCCAATATTACAGATGGAACAATTTCTGACTGCGAACACTCATAGCATAATGGCGTTGGATGCTACACTTAACTCTCATCCTATTGTTCAAACGGTCGATACACCGGACGAAATTACTGCTATTTTTGATAGTGTTACTTACAATAAGGTAAATCTCGTTAAATTATTTAGCCGATTTTCCATAACTTTTGTTTGGGATTATTATGTATGTTTTAATTTAGGGTGCTGCTGTCATAAGAATGTTGGAAGGTTTTGTCGGTGAAGACAATTTCAAAAAAGGAGTTACCGAATATCTTAAAAATAACAAATTTGGTAACACGGTCACACAAGATTTATTAGATGAGCTCGAAGTTATATTCAAGCCTGACAAACAAAATATTACGTGAGTATTTGTGAATTTTATGTGAGATTTATGACTATTCCTTTGTGCATATAAAATAAAATTCAAACATACTATCTATAAAAGCCCTAATATTATTTTTTAGATATATCATGGATACTTGGACAAAACAAATGGGTTATCCAATGATTTCTATTAGTTTTAATAATGAGAAAAATGCATACGAATTAAAACAGAAAAGGTTTTTAGCAGATCCCGATAACAAACCCGAAACTCCTTCCATATTCAAGTATATCATATTTAATAAAAAATTCTATTTCACAAAAGTGGTTCCTTTATATTTATTTTTTTAATTAAAGTGATAAGTGGACAATACCTATAACTTGTCGGCTGGAAAATAACACACAAAATGTCTCAACAATATTTTGGTTTTACGATGATGAAGAAACACGTTAATATCTTTATTCATTTTAAAATATCTATAATAATAATCGTCTAGTAATTAATATAATAATATAAATTCAATTTATTTTTAGTTACAATACCTTTGGGTAATTTAAGTAACCAAAAAATTTTGAAGTTAAATAATGAACAAGTTGGATATTATCGAGTAAGTTATGAGACTTCCATGTGGGATACGATCAAACAGAATCTTGACAATTTGAGTGCAACTTTGGTTTGTAATATTATATTTTCAAATTGACTTATGCTGATATCGAACATGTTAATTATTTAAGAATATTTCTTGTTTTAGCTGACTCCTTCAGATCGTGCTAATATTTTGAACGATGTTTTCACACTTGCTCAAGCTTCCGACGAAAAGTATGATTTGGCTTTGGATATTTCAAAATATTTAACAAATGAAAAAGAATATGTACCTTGGTCAGTAGGTTCTTCACAACTTTCTTCCCTCAAATCTATAATGTCAAATTCTTTGGCTTATATTGAATTAAAGGTATGTATTTTAAAATTAATTCAAGGTTTGAAAATAATACATGAAATATACCATAGAGCTGCTATTATATTATATTTACTTGGTAAAAATTTAGAAAATATGCACATTACTTACAAAGTATTTACATTATGTTTATTAAAAAATCCTCATTTTAATGTAATTTATTGTTTTAGACATATGTCAGAAGCCTGCTTGTGAATATATTTGATGATATGAAAAATATAAATGGAAGCAGCGAACAAGTCGAAAGGTATGTTTTTTGTTTTTATTATTTTTGGATTCTTTTATATTATATGTTGATGTTATTTTCAGGTTATTACAATCTGTGATATTTAATTTGGCTTGTTCAGTGGATCATCAAGATTGTTTAGATAACGCTCGAAAAATGTTTATAGATTTCATAAATGTAACTTCTACACCTGTTGATCCGAATTTACGAAATACTGTTTACTATTATGGTAATAATTATTCTATTTATTGATGATTATTTATTATTTTTCGTTTAAAACTATATTTGAAAACCATAGGTGTACAGCAAAGTGGTGATGAACAATGGCTCCGATTGTGGGATATTTTCGTCGGTGAAACTGATGCACAAGAAAAAACTAAACTGATGCAAGCATTAGCGGCATCTAAAGAGCCAACTATTTTGAATAGGTAACAAAAAAATCAAATATATGTTGGCTTTACCAATTTACAAAAAACTTCCATGTGATTTTCACAGATATTTAGAACTCGCTTGGGATGAAAAAAATATTCGTTCTCAAGATCATCTCAGTGTGGTACAATATATTTCGGGTAACCCGGTAGGCACATCATTAGTTTGGGATCATGTTAGAGAAAACTGGCCTCGTTTTGTCGAAAAATTCACTCTAAACAGTCGTACTCTTGGCACTATGATACCAGGAATTACAAGAACTTTTGCTACAGAATTAAAACTGAAAGAAGTTAGTTAACTTGTTTTATATAATTTATATTTTTTTTATGTGTATCGATTATTAAATCTTCACGTTTTCACAGATGGAAGACTTTTTCGCTCTTTATCCAGATGCAGGTGCTGGAGCAACAGCAAGAAAGCAAGCTATCGAAACCGTGAAAAATAACATCAAATGGTTGAAAACGCATGAAGAAACAGTTAGAAAATGGCTTTTACAAAATAAGCCATAAAGTAATATATTTTCACAAAATTAACTTAATAAATTAATTTTAATATGTACATATTTATTTCATGACCAATATTTCTGTTTTTTATACACTGTAACATTTCAATAAATAAATATAAATTAAATTAACTAAACGTGATTTACAAAATCAGTATTTTGTAGGACAAATAAATCATATGGTGATGTTTATTTGAAAAATATTATTTTGCTTGTCTCAAAATTGTAACGTCGTTTATATCTTCTTCTGTCATATCCACATCACCATAACCCCAGTATTGTTTTTCATGAGAGTGGCATTTATGAGATCCATCACCCGTTCTCATGGCTCTTTTTACAATAATTTGTGGTGAAACACATTTTAAATCGTGAGCCCAGCCTATATCGAAGATAAAATTAATTAAACTCTGACCAAAATATGGTTAGTATTTTTAAAATTAGTATTACCTATATAGGAAAAGAAATCAATGAAAGCTGTTGTTATATTTGTCTTATAATTTCCTAACTCTCCCGCTTTATAGTCCCATGGAAATACATGATGATAATTGTGCCATCCTTCACCAAACGCACTCAGAGCGACTTTCCAATTATCAGTTGGTCCAATATATCTATAAAATTAAATTTTATTAATATATAAACAATTCTAAATATGATTTAGTCAATTATAATACTATTTCTCTTACTTGTCATAAGGTTTGTTTCCCCATAAGTGTGCAGCGCTATTCACTAGCCAAGTCATGTTGAGAGAAATAGTAAATCTCATAATTGCTGCAACATACCAAGACACCCAAGGGTCTTCTCTCCAAAAATAATATGGTATATATGCCGGAAGAACGAAACACAAAAGTGGCATCAGAACAACATAAGTCCTACAAAAATAATTATATCACGTATATGATACAAATTTTATATAAGTCGGATAATGAGATACTTACTTTTTTTGAAACATGACAATTGGATCAGTTTCCAAGTCACTCATATCAACAGTTTTACCTTTTTCAATAACGTCCTTATGCTTACGTAACATTAACCAACCAATGTGCGAAAAGAAGAAACCACGCTTTGCATTATGAGGATCTGCGTCAGTTTCTGCAAATTTATGATGAACTCTAAAATAATATAATATTTTTGACTATCAAAAGAAACAGAAATGATTAAATTAAAGATTTCAACCAATTTACACCTATGATCGCGAACCCATTCATATATATGATTTTGAAAAGCCATAGTTTGAAATATTGTCAATATAAGCCTCAATGGCCACTTTGCCTTATAAGCTCTATGAGCCCAAAGACGGTGAGCTCCAGCTGTTATTCCAATTCCACTCAAGCATCCAAATGTTATAGCTGAAATAATTGCAACATATTTTATATATGGTGAGAAAATTTTTTTATGCGTACTAATAAATTTTATTCTTACCGAACAATGAGGTCTGCCATTTTGCACACGTCGATACCAAGTAAAATGCATACACCGTCGATAAATGAAGATAAATAAAAGCTATTACATTTCTCCATACAATTTCCCACCTGTTTGATTTTTAATTTTCCTTTTTATTTATGAATTTATTCATATTTATATATTTTTACTCTACAATTGTTCTACTTACTTATATTTTTTTGACGACGTTCCCAAGAATGTGTTTGTAGAATCAATTACATTTTTATCAGATTTCAATGATTTCACCATAGTGTGCTCTGTGTGACTTTCGTATGGCTTTAATCCATCAAAAATAATATTCCAAATGGACATAATTTTTAATTTCTGTTAGACAAATATTTTCAATAATAATTAAAATTCCGACATATTCACCTAAATGATATTTTAAATCTGTACTATTGTTTTATTCTAGATTGATCCAAGATTCTTTTAAACCTTCATATTAAGATATATAACAACAATTAATTACCTTTTATTCCGATATTCTCATAAATCACAAACTTCACACATCAATGTACCATCGTACTGCAGATGTTACTATAATAATGGCACTGACTCGAATGACAAATGATAGCCATCAGCAACTAATGTGAAAACCAATCAACATTGTTGACCAACACTTCTTTCGAATTTTGCCTCGGGGAGAGTCGAGGAAAAATTTCTAATTCACTTGCTCAAGTGGTATCGAAAAACCATCAATTGAACATTTCAAATATAGAACTTCTCAAAGTGTACGTCGTATATGATTTATAGATGAATCAATTGATTATTTTATACGACTTATTTGAACACTTTTCCCATTTTTACAGTTCAATTATGTGATTACATAAAAAGTACATTTACCAGAACCATACTGAAAAAAAACGTAACCAAAAAAAGTCATAGAAACCACTAAAATCGAAACAAAATAGCGATTTGCTTTTCGAATCATCATAAAGGTTCTAGTTCCGATCGAATGTAGTTGTTTTATACTTTGGTGGGAAAATAGCAAACTTATGGGTCCCTCGCGAATCGTTTCTGACGATTTATGGATGATTTCCGCACGATTTTAGTTTTTGCGTTTGTCTTATAGACGAGAGTATAAATGAGCTATTTGAATAGAAATAATGTTGTAATGTGAACATGGGAATTTCACATGGGATGTGTATCATATATAATATGATATTATTTGTTTATAGATATCGGAAAATATATTTTAGATTTTTATTTCGTGTGTAATGCTTCAATGTTTTTTATACATGTATACAGACATTATTCCGTTATTATCGAAATTATAAAGATAATTTATAGTATATTTATTTATTTATATAAAAAATACACATAGACACAAATTTCGTTTAATATCTGGTTAATTGGTAGATATAATATCACAAAATTCATTATTGTTTAATAATACACGATGACTAGATTTTTTCTTTCAATTCAATACGAATCTATACAATGGTCATTTCTTTGAAAAGTAACTTGGCAAATTAATAAATTTCAATATTATCTTATTTCATACAACATTTACTAATAACTAAATTTAAATTAGCGGAGTAAGTAAAATTGTTTTTTTTTTTCGGCACACTCAAAAAAACGTGTGTAGAACTTACACATCAGACTTTCGATTTAATTTAATATATAATATATTTCGTAAACATCAATTTCATATTTTTACAAATATTATACAATGCATTGAATTTTAAATTCGACCTTCGAAAAGTATTAATCCACTAATTTTGAAATAGAATATAATACTGAAACTTTTTTCAAAATTGTATTATATTTAATTTATTGCGTACATTTCATAAAATCTAAAAACCTATCAATAATTTCAAATGCCCGTTCAAATTTTACTATAAAATTTACAAAAAAATAAAAAAATAATTGTCCTGTTAGATTCGGAGACTATCTCGGACAATCTATTCGCCAACCCTGGCCTAGTTTAATATCATTGACATATATTATTGTTGACCTGTTCCATAAAAGTGACCAGTTCTTTTCCTGTAAACTCCTCACCTTCCAAGTCCTGGAGGCTAGAATTGCTGATCGAATGGCTCCTGCCGCTTTCAGTAGATTCACATTGGATCCTCCTCGAGCTATAACCAACACTTTGCACTGAAGACTCCAAATCGTCTATCTTCGGCCTGAAAACAGACCTCGTGCTCCTGTAGAGCCTTCCAGTGATAGAATTAAGTAACCCAGAAGATACTTCGCGATCATTGTCAGTCTCCATAATTGACATTTTGACTGTGAAATCATCCCTTTTATGTTTTTTGGTATTGTTGTTGCCCTCTCCTGAAGTCTTTTTGGTTAAAGAGTTAACTGTTGTTAATCTCGATCCAGTTGAAGGATATCTAGGACGATTCACTTTGTTGTGGTGAACTCGAGATCCGTGTTTTGCTTGATTTGTCGAACGTCTGTTTCTACCGCAACAACGATGTGCTATAGTATTCTGAAATTAAATATTATATTTAATAATTAAATACATTTATTAAACGATAATTGATAGATTAAAATATTTATTATATTATACGTTCGATCTATTATATTTAGTAAGAATTAATTTTTTTGATACTATCATATAAAATAAATCAAATGTATCGAAACCAAATTTACAAAATCTCTCAGAACAATTGAAATTTAATTGAATAGAAATCATTATTCAAATTTCTCTTGCACTTTGGATGAAAGCGTGCACTCGACTCATTGAAATTCATACGCATTCGTTAAAACTGATGGAAACTACAAGTCGGATTGAACTCGTTAAAAATGTATTTATTCCGAAACGAAGTTTTCCCCGTACTGGAAAATGGAAAATATTTCGTGCGACGCTTTAATGCGTCCTCAGGGGCAGAGCTCTTTCCGATGTTGACGTACAAATGTGTTGTTTTAAATGAAATTAAAATACATATGATTTATTTTGATTATTCTATTCAGTTTGCCGATTTTTTATTGTTGAAATTCTGAATATTTGGTACGTTGAATGCAAATATTTTAAGTTTTAAAATTCAATTGATTGATATCAAGAAGTTCAAGAAAAGCATTTACTACGAACTTCGGTTTACTATGAACGTTACCACAGACATATGGAAAATATTATACAGATATCATACAAAGTATTTAATGTTAGTGAAAATTGTTTTGAATATCAATTATAAAATGCCTGAATCTAAAATAAATTTGTTAAATATAGTGTTTTATATAAAAAAAAATTATATAATATGAAAATGATTTGTAATATGGAATATTCATCATTATTTACTTTTTAGACATTTCTTGATACTTGGTTCGTTTGATCTTTTATACTTTTTTTCGTGATAGAAAAGAATCCATTGTACTTTATCGAAAAAAATAGAAAACCATCGAGTCGTGTTTTAAAAGTGCAGCGATTGCACACCTAAAAAAAAAGTGTATCGGTGGATATTTGCAACCTTCGTGTTTATTCGAACGAAAGCGATAACACCGGCAATTGGGTCACGAACTTTTTCGAATGTGAAGAATACAAAGTTATCTCGTATATGTTTATTATTTTTTTTTTCGAACGTATGTTTTCCTCCTAAAACTTTCTCGCGATAGGCCTTTTTCATTTTTTTTTTTTTGCTTTTTGTCCGTTTTGCTACTTTTCTATTTTTTCGAGGACCACAACAAAAAGCTAAAAGAACATTCTTGATATTATATCCGGAACTCTTAGAATATGCGATATTAAATAATACGAAAAAACAAATGTATATAAATGCGTATGGTTATTATTATGAAAACTCAATTTTGTTACTAATAGAAAACATTGTTTAGATAACAACTGGAATGATTAATTCGTATTCGTGTACATTTACATAATGGGTAAACCACATAATATATAATATGTGATTCATTCGTTCATTAGTGAATCACATATAAGAATAAAACTAATAAATATACAAATATATACCCATCCCCGATACCAGTTTTTGTCCTTCAATTTTCTTTTCGTATCTTAGTTTTGAAAATCGATTAGATATCTGAATGTTTGATAAGCAGAGATGTTTTTAAAAATACTTGAACACTTAAATATCGTTTTTTTTAATCAAGAAATACCAAAAAACTCTAGTTTCCCTTTACTTCAGCAATTTTTTTTACAATTATCATACATGTATATTTTAACTAGTTTTATGTTGATATGGAAGTTTTATTCATATTTATGGATTAAATACACAATCAACAAACGATGAATTAAATTCATCTACCATATTACCTTTCATTTGGGTATTATTAGTAGGTACTACGTAAATGCGAGTTTTATAATTTTTTCTAAAAAATCGAAATAACAATAACCCGAAAACTATGATGAAATATTCTAAATAACATGACCTATCACCTCTTTAAAGCTTTAAAGAGATCTTTGGTACTCTGTATTTACTCGTCTTTTATTCTGAAACCTATTTCTTGTTTTTGTATGGGTACATAATCTTTTTTGCGCAGTTCATCGTGATATTTTTTATCTACCGCATAAATCGAAGGACGGATGTATTAATATTTATATATCAATCAGAATGAAACTATTCAATTAATGTCATATTATTATTGTGTGGGATGTAAGTACAAATTTTGTATTCCTGCAAATTCATCCGGGGAATTTTCTAAAAAAAAAACCTAATAATATTTATATTACAAAATCAAACCTGTACTACAAACGGACATCGGAAAATTCGACAACAAAACGAAACGAAACCGACAGGAGCGGAAATTCGCATTCAGCGCGCGTTTTCGCCTTTTTATTTTGCATACGGCCAAAACCCTTTGATCCCGCACTTTTTTTTTTCACCCAATTTTATTTTATTCTGCTCCCACTTTTTTCGGCCGAAACTCGATTTTTCTAACTTATTTCCCACGCGTAATAAGCGCGACGATTTGCGAGCGACGATCGACAAACTGTTAAATCGTGCGAACCTAACGAATTTGCAACGTTGAAGATCTGAAGAACCGCCAGAAAAATTGTCCGTTTTGATTATGCGACTTGTTTATGAGGCTTTGTAGCTATATAAAATTGGAAAAGGTTACTGAAAATTTTAAGCGTAGGAAAAAAACTATCAGGAAATCTTTAACGATGTGATTTTTCACGATGGAAAGTTTGCGTCGTTTGCAAATCGTTATGTAACTGGTTTTTTTTATAATGAGAATTATATAAAATACTTTTTTAAGAATCGAATGAATCAATGGTTTTGTCATGTTGAAAGTACCAACCTTCAACTTAAAATTTAGAGAAATATAAAGCGATTGATAATTGTTTTTTTTTTGTATAATATTTTCTGTTCTCTATATAATCGTTAAGTATAAGAAAATTTTCAATTAAATATCAAAAAACATCAATTACCTACTAAATATTAAATTCACACCCATTGACGCCCAATGCTGCGATTCTCAATCAGTTTTGATTATTTTCAAACAATTAACTCGAAAAATAACTTTCCCGGCTAATCTAGCGTTGTTTCAAACCATAAAATTTCCGCAAGACACATAATGTATATGTATATGCATTATAGGAGGCCTAATATGAAAACGCCTGGTGGGAGGATAATTCGTACCCCGAGGGTGGTTCAATTTGCATTTTCGCCGTATAAAGGTTCGCTGGCTTTTTGCGGCATCATAGCTGGCAGTACAATTTTGAGTAAATTTAATTTAGTGAGGTCCCCTTTCGTCTTTTCAGCGACCTTTCTTTTCCACCCTACTCCCTTCAGTTCAATTTAATTAGCTCGAGTTTGGTACTAGTCTTCATTCAAAACGAATACAATTGTCAATGTTCTTACAAGAACGACTCTTGATGGAGTAGTTTCTTGTTGAATAAATAGTTTTCTAATTTTGGAATATTTCTCAACTCTATATATGTATGTATATGAATAGTTGTCATCGTATGAATTTGTAATGAGTTTCATGGGAAACAAGTATTTTCGTTAATTATTTGTAATTCATTTTTGTAATGAGATTGGTTTATTTTTATAAATATACTAGTAGAACCCGCAGACGTCATCCTGTCAGTCTGTATTATAACAGCTTGTAAATTTATAAATTGAGTTTTAGTAGTATTTTCAATAATCAATTTAATATTAATTATTGTCGCAATCAATATGCGGTGCTGGCATCGCGCTTCGTGTCGCGCACGACTAAATGTCGATTAAATATAATACCATTATATTTAGATAAAACGAAACGATTATAAACGTTAATTTGCAAATAAGATCTTTTGTATGATTATAGAATTTTAAATGTTGCTTATTGTTGGTTTCTCCAGATACCACTAAATTTAACAAAACTGAATAACTAATAAATCGATTTATTATAATAGAAACTGAATTAATATTCATATATGCAATGAATTAAAATACAAATCCGTTCAAATACACCACGCAAACTAAACCTATCGACATAGATATAGATTGAGAAACACTGATAGAATTGCTTATTTATGCTGAACTGGTTTTTCACTCGGTGCAGGATATTGCCTCCACTAAATCTAATTACCGTATTTGCGGTTTTCCATTCGTTTTCTATTGCAATTTATTGTGCAATACTGAACTTTGTCCATTATACTCACTAATGTGGTTTATTTCCTTTAAATTAAATGAAAAAATGCTCCTCGCGCTTTAATATTCTAGTCGAAGTTTAACATTAGTCACATATTTGAATAACAATCGGATTTATAGAATTTTCCCCGACGCATACTGAAAAAAGATTATTTCGCATAATTCAGGTAAATCTGAAATATATAAGCGGAATTAAAAAATTCTAATATTTCGTCAAATAATATATGAATATTCCATATTATCAATGCGTAATTTAATTTAATTTTTTGTCCTCATTCTTGAAAAGACCCTGAAAAAATATATTTCATTCTTTATTCGCCAAGGACATACCACACTTTTTTAGCGAAAAGGGGAAAAATATAAAAAAAAGGTTAAATTCTCTGAGCATAAAATTCGGGACAACGTGATTAAATTTAATGGTTTGTTCGATCGAATAACTCGACTTTATAGAACTGCGATTCCAAACCGTTAAACCAAAACCGACCATGGACCAATATATACCGAAATTCGTCAAAAAGCTCGATTGCCTCTCGAATCAAAGTTTCAGAAATTAATTAAAACAAAAAATTTAATTTAAATACCAAAAATATCGAATTTTAATATTTTTCTAAATATTTAGTGAATGTATAGTAAAAGTGAAATTGAAATCTCAATAGGAAAGCCAAAAGTTTTTGCGTTTGAAACACAAAAGTGCGAACTTCCATCAACATGAATTTCCACGGAAAATTATTCAAAGTTTTCGCATCGGAAAATCTCCTTTTTTGCCAAAAATAACCGTTGCAAAAGCGAAACGCCTTTTTATTGCCACGAAATCGTTGTTAGGACAGAAAAGGTTTGCGTTTCCATTCGAAAAGGTCAAAACTCTCTATGGCAAAAGGACAAATCATCCTACGCACAGTGAAAGTTGATTTTTTTCTACTTTCTCCAAGTAATTCCCTATATATGTTATGTGCGGAGAGGTTTTATGTTCATAAAACGATGTTCTTTTGTGCGCGAAACTTTATTAAATGGCTGCATAATGCGCGAAAATGTCGCGTGAATTATACTTAGGAAACTTTATTTCTATTTTCGCTTAGAAATTTCAGATATTTATTATGGGTGGTTAAATCTTACGATGGTTATCAATAAAGTTTAATATATCTTTTATTATATGTGTATGAATTTCGTGATTTATCCTAAGCGTGAGATTAATTTTTTTTTTTAGAATACGTCCAAAACTCTTTCTATACGGTTCAAATAAAAAGCCGATTATTTCTTTACACTTTTTTTCCACTTTAACATGGCATAAAAATAAAAATTTAAATGTATTATTATACCATAATGGTAAGATCCGAATTATGCCAATATACAATTATAGTTATTAAATAAAAATTATCGATGGTTTTTGATGATTTCATAGGGCGAAATTTTTCCACATTGCACATTTTTTATAAAGTATATTTGCATGGAAGTTCCACCTTAATATACTGATATAACCTATCTCCAATTTTTACACGGTCACCATACATTTTTTACGCGGTAGTCTCTAAAATGTGTCCCCTGTGTAAAAAGAGGATTGAGTATACTTTTTTATATAAATATTCTAAAATAGTTTTTTATCATACAAATTAATAATAATCCATGTACATCAAAATAAATCCCAAGGATATATTTCAGCGTAAATCCGACATTCAAACCACATAAAAACAGATAAACACGAAAAAACCACTCGACTACGCTCTTTTTTCTAGACGCGAATCTGACACATAAATAATTTATTGTTAACTTTTTTTGTACATATTTCTTAAAGTATAGTGGATGTCGATTTTGTTACGAGTGTTCATAGTAAAAGTAAACAAATCACATTTCTTTCGCTCGTAATATTGCGCGAACGTAGCGCACCATGAATATTCAATGAGTTTCCGAAGAGCTTTTCTTCATATATAAATAAAAAAATATATATATTTTATTGTTGTCGGGACGAGTTCGTCATTTGGTCAGTATATTCACATGTCCAAGGATAACAATCCTCTATGGGCTTTTCGTATTTTATTGCTCTCCATAATCCGAAGTTGTCATTCGTTTTGTTGTGATTGAAAGTTTTCTTGATCGCCTCTAATTGCCCTTCGATATACAAGTTTTATTTGATATATAAACATAATAATAATAATTTAAATTGAAATAAAAGACAAATTAATGAGACAATTTCATATTTGTGATGATTTCTCTAGAAAATAATAGGCAGTTTTTCAAGATTGATCTCTGCTGTAGAATTCACTTTGAAGACTCGCGACTCATATCGATGTAGAAATATGTGATTTTTATGATCCATTATATCACCATAAAACACAAATCATTAAATTTTATTGTCATCTATTGAATAATACATCGATTTCGAACGCAATTTCAACTTTATTGGACAAGAAAGGGTTTCACTTCTATTGAGACATTTAAACTCTTTTAAGTACTGAAAATTTGCAATTAATTCACTCAACACTTTGAACAATTCTAAAAATAAAAAAACAACATATATTTTTACAATAAATTATACTAGATATTTTTATTTATATATAAAGTTTTTCTAATATATTTTACACTCAAAAATTGGAATTTGTTTGTATAGGTAACTAGCAATATATAAAAATAAAATTTTTGATTCGCTAAAGATAATTATAATACTTTCGCCTTTTTTACATACATCAATCGATGAAAATTGAGAATATATTTTCCACGTTAGGAATTTGAGCTTTTTTTTCTGTTGATATATCATGCACATACGTGTCGTGTAGTATTCCTTTTGAAATGTGATGACGGCATCTGAAAGGTTTTCAGTATTTGATTTCTGCAAGAGCTCATAAAAGAGACGTTTCTCGCGGTTGCGAAAATTAGGGAAGCGATACGCGTCGAAACATATTGCGATTTTTCCGCGAGGAAAATCGTAAAAGCGGAAAATTCGAGCTTCCTTGTTTTCCACGTATAGATCGGCTATAAATACAGATATTGTGTAAGATTTCTTTTTTTCTGTGTACAAGTGACCTAAAAACTGGTCATTTTGTTTGTTTTTTTCGCCTAGCTATATAATCATTGTTGGGACAAAAAAAATAATAATACGAACATTATTTTTTTTGATGAGTACAAACTTTCAATTTGTATTCAAAAAATATTTAAAATGAAAATTATTGTCTCGATATGAACATATACAATCTGAACTAAAAAAGTATTATTGTATATTATTACATTAAATTTAATGTTTCATGTTTTTAAATTGAGTACTTTCTCGCGTACTCAAAATAAATAGATTATGAGAACACAAATAAAATTTGAAAGGCTGTGTATATCTTCTTTCAGTCTTTTTTTATATTCTAGTCAAATTCTTTTGCTTTTTCTCGCCCTCGTTTCAAAAAACATCGTTTTATTCTTGGAATTTTTAAGTGTGTAGCTGTGAAGCATTAAAATTTAATTATGTTTATTATGTTATGTTTCTGTAGCTTGTAATAAGTTGCTCACTATATATAGGGTGCTCTTCCCAGAGGTATAGAACTTTAAATTGCAATAAAAAAAACGATGGATTATTCGATTGACATGAATTTTTTTTTATTCAAAAGATAATCTTGTGGCATTAGATTTTAAATATGATTTCTGGCATATAACTGCCACGGCTGGCTCGGATGTAGTGCAATCTGGACGTCCAATTTTCGATGACTTTTTCCAACATTTGTGGCCGTATATTGGCAATAACACGGCGAATGTTGTCTTCCAAATGGTCAAGCGTTTGTGGCTTAT
>JAOXNN020000017.1:68847-83361 GCA_028571205.2 Hydropsyche betteni
AGCATACTAGCAGTTCTAGTTAGCGATCAAGTTGGAAAATGCCTGCCGTTATAATTTGCCTATAACATATATATAAACTATACTTTATACAAATTGATCACGCTCTCTAAAAGTTCACATCTCACTTTGGGACCGGTAACAAGAACTTACTGCGTATTAAAGACAAAAGCTTATTGGGCATATAGTTTTCGCACTATCGATTATCAATTACCCGATAGTCCGGACACTAGGCACAAAAGGCGCAGAAAAAAAATAATATCGAAGGCGAAAACTTATTTCGTCCGATTGCAAAAAGAAACTTTCCCTTTTTCCCATCCGACGACTCGAAATAATGAAACGAATTTATTTTCGTTTTATGGTGCCGCTTGCTTATTTGTCTCAGCTGAATGTCGCCTCTCTATGATATTAAGGATAGTTGCAAGTTTCCTACATTGGAACAAAACCGTTTTCGACATAATCAATCCGGCAAAAAAAATGTGTTTTAATATTGCATAATGTAATCTAATAAATGCGCCATAGACTGACCTTTCGTCCGCGCAGACTGCGCAAAAATAAATATGATAAAATTAGGCTTTTCGGGAGCTTTTTCTAAATATAAAATTTAAAAGGACAGGGTAAAGTGCACGCTTGGTGGTGGTTTTTAATTAAAATAAGTTCGTCGTTTATACTTTGGAAGCACTACACTCGGAATTAATGCGAGATTTCATTTGATAATTCATCTTCGATATTAAATTATTCAGATTAATCGCGTTTTCGTTGATGTGGCAATGAAGCGTGTGTGAAAATTTGAATTCTATAATAGGATTTAAGATCATGAATTTTTGACACTCGCATAAGTTAATTAATTCGTTGAAATTTCGATTTGCATTTTTTATTAAATTTAAAATTGGTTTTAATCATTTTCTGCTTAGATCATTCCTTGTTTTGATGAAAATGCTAATTTAATTATTCAGATATCAAGTTTTTTTTTTAAGATATTATAAGGTATTTTTTGTAAGATAGTTTGAAAATTTTTATTTCTAAATTAATATTGGGCTAGAACGTATGACTTAGGTAAAAGATTATTTCCATAATTTCAAATTGAAGTATTAATAATTAATTTTTTTAACATTCTTGGGAAAAATTTTTTGGGGGTTTCTATTTATAGTATAAATATTTTTTATGAAAAATTCTGAAAAATACCCACATTTTCTAATCAATATATAAACGCTGATTTTTATTCATGAGCCTAAATTTATTATTTTTCATAAAGTAGTTAGTATAAATTACTGAAAATTCTTGTCCTTATAATTCAGAAACGTTTTCACAAAGCGACGACATTTTTTTTGTCAAATTAATCACATTTTTTCGATAGCAAAACTATGCTACAAGACATATTGTACGACAACATTAATCTATTTTTCTCTTGAAAATTATCGTTGCTACAAATTTATTACACAATAAAATATAGCAAATTTAATACAATTTGTACATTTAATACATAATGTTAAGTAATGAAATCAATCCATAAATATTTATTTCACCGATGATTTTACGTTATTTTTTATTCATTTATAAAACTTGATATTTTATATAAATTTTCTCAACGACTCTTTTATTATAATAATGTACAACGCAATTAAAACATTTTTCTTTTTACGATCAATTTCAATAACTTAATATGAAAATAATTTTTGAAATTTCAATCTAATTATGTGTTCATAACGGGCGGTTATTTTTTTCAGTTTCAATACATTCATATTATAGATACCACAATAACATAATCTTCATTAAAAATAACCGATCCCATCACACGCCGCAAACGATACCCAGCACATTAAAAAACCCATCAAACATGTGCACACAACACATACATCCTTCTCTGACATAAAATGTCAACCTTTTGCAACCCGTCCATTATTCATAGGAGAACGGCCCACTTTTCACGGTCGAACTTTTCTTAATTGCCGAACGGGTGATGCAAAGATCCGCTTTCATCCGGCTCATTAGTCTACGCGCGTCGAGCAGGGGTCGGAAGGCTTCAGGGGTCACCGAGGGCTTGTAAACCATAGCGAAAATCCGGAAAAAATAGCAGAAAGACAGGGAAAATCAGCCGGAAAATCGGAAAATCCGGCGCGCTGCCTCGTTACGCTTGTCTTTGACGTGTGGCCGATCTGTGATTAAGGGGTATTCAAAGCATTGAATTGTGTCTGATTGTATCTTGATGGTAACAAGATTGGTTTACTGAGGTCGATGGGTTGGAGGTTTCGTGTCATGCGGGCTTTATATATGGGTATGAGTTATCAGCTTTGCGGTGGGCGTACGGAAAGTTTTGTATTGGTGGAGAGCTTTTGTTTGTTTGTTATATCGGTTTTTTATTTATTTTTGAATCATAGAATATGTATTTGTTCAAAGTAATATTGGATGATTTAGTTTTTGAACTTCTTATATTAGTAAATAGTAAAAAATTGTATGAAAGTTGAGGCAATCCTTTACTTTTTTTAATATTGTTTAAGCCCCTGCTTGTTATATACATCGCTTTTATTCATTGATAAATTTGCACTTTAATATAAATAAAAATACATTATAAATGCTTAAACTAAGATTCTTAATGCATTTCACGCGTAATTCGTACATTATAAGTATTTTATTTAAGTTTTTTTTTTGACGATTTTCGTGTGTAGTTTGAAGTTTATATTTATCAATTTTTGACCATACCTTAACGAGTTTCGGGTTTATATAATATGTTGTATATTGGTACCTTTTACCATCTGAACATGTTAGCATTTGCAAATTTAGACGATCTATGGGAAAATTATTTGTAAAAGCTGTCAAACATAACCTTCCTAGGCACACATATTAACTACGTGCGAAATTCGTAAAAAAATCATGCATAAAATATACTAATAAATATAATTTAACCACCTATAATGCATTTTTATACATTAAAATACAAATTTATCGATAGATAATTTACGCACCAAAAATAAAGAATTATCAAAGTTAGAAAAAAAATTCATTTTTATTTAAGAAAAATTTCAATTTATTTCGAAAAATTACATTTGGATAATTTAATGAAACAAATACCTAATTATAATGAAGATATTTTAAGCATACTTCATAGACCAAAATTTTATTTTCAGTTAAATTTAAGTTTCCCTCGAATTCAAAATATAATATTATAGATCACGTATACGTGTTCAAAGTAAAATCATTTTATAATAAAACACAATATATGTATTGTAAAATAAGCTGTCAATTTGCATTCATCGAACACTTTAAAAACAATAACGAGATTAAACTTGTTTACCGATCGTGCGGAACTCTACAGGATAAATACGACGCAAAAATCGCAACAACCTTCAACAACTTTGTCGCGAAAAATTTGATTACATTATATTAAAAAACACAAACAACTTTTTTTTTCAAAAAAGATTCAAAATACTTAAACTTCACGATGATATTATCATATTATTAAAAAATTGCGTTAGATCAATAAAAATTTAATTAATCCAAATTATAAGCTTACGAGAGGCGAAATTTTACTAAAATAATTAACGGAACGTCATACAAGCGTTGTCGTTTATTATAATTGGACCAATCGACTGGAAATTTTGCCTATTTTGCACGACAGATATTTGAAAAGTTTCAGGATTTTTTTATAATAAAATTTGTCTTATATTTTTACATTTATGCGCAATATTTCAATGTCCTTTGAAGCTTAAAATAAATCCAGATAAGATCATTTTAATAGGTCATATTTTATATATCGTTAGTGAATCGCCATATTAAGAAAAAAATTAAATGATCAAGTTGATACTTAATGATTTTTTTCAATAAATTACTTACTGGCTTACACTTTAAATTTAACCAATTTAACCCCATTTTCAATCTTTTAAGCTTCAAATTCAATATTTTAAACTTCAAATTAAACCTTTTAAAAATCAACATAATAATTAATAACTTCATTTTATTATGAAAATCTCAATAGATGATTTTTACAATTTCTTTTCATAAATACGTAATCAATTTTTTTATAAATCAGTATTATAATTTGGATCATAGATATGTACTTAACGTTTCTTTTATAATTTTAATGATATTATTTACGGTACTTAAATTTGGAATGCAAAAGCTGTATCACTATTAAGTAGCCATGGAAAAAAATTGAAACGATTATATACCAATGAATATTTTCAATTAATTCGTTGAAATAAGTCACTCAAGTATATAATATATCAATAATACTTTCATTATTGAAATAACTCAAAAAAACTACTCCATACTCTCACAACTTAATAATGCCCGTTTTTCCAATCACGGCATGCAATCAACGTTCGATTTTCAAAAACAAACTCCCGTCAACGTCGCGCTTTAATTTGACGACAATAACACCTTTACAAGAGCACAATGCGAGTCGACCAATCGGTCTTCAAAACAATTATATTTCCAGCACGTGCTCGATAATATTTGAATTCCGCGAAGTCGCTCGAAACAATGGTGGAAACTCAATCAGAATCGGAAACTGTGGGAAATCGCGGCCCAATTCTGGGAATATTCGGATTCCGATGTTTTATTATAGCGTGAGATTTTTGAAATGGATGGGGTGAGGTTTAGTTGAACAGATGTTTAGTGTGATGTTGTTGAGATGTTTTATTTTCAGAATGTATTGAAAATTTAGATGAAAAAATATCAATATATTTTAAAGAAATTTTAAACAATTTTTTACAAGGACAAGTATGTAGAGAATGGCCTCTGAAAGACTGAAGGGTTTGGGAAATGTCACAATTTGTTCTTTTCCCTTCCTTTTTGTTTCATTTTTTAACATTTCATATTATGAAAAAACCCATGAAGATTAAAATTTCTGCTTACGATGTCCAACAACGAGTAAAACGCATTATGTTTTTCTATTTGAAAGATCAATTATTAAGTAATGAAAAAATACACTCTGAATTTCAATAATTGATCTTTCGCTGGAATAAAATAACCTAATGAGAAGTAATCGTTGCTGAATATCATACAGCCATTTTAATCTCTAAAAAGATTTCTACAAAATGTAAAAAAAAAGATTGAAAATTAGCTGGTTTTGATTTTTCCAAGCCCTTTAGTTTTTCAGTTGTCGCCCTAAAATTGAAAATTTACGTTAATGATAAGATACCTGGTTTTTTTTTTATTTTTTTTCCATAATATTGATTCTATAATGATTTTATTTATTGCATTGAAATTTGCATGCAAAAAAAATCGTAAAAAACTTCATAAAAATTATTTAAAAAAAACTATTTTCATAAGAATTGAATATGTATTGAAGGAAAAAATATCTTAAAATTATGAATGTGTCCTTCATGCATCGCTTAACTTTGCTAATCGATTATGACATTAAAATTATGATTATGTTACTATATTCAACAAGATTAAACCATTAGCTGAAAAAATAATTTTATATTTTACTTGTGAATCTGAATTTTTCTTATGTGCTGAAAATATATTAATTTCAATATAAATATACCATGATTTTTTTTTAATGTAAAAAATATTTTTTTCGTTGAAATTCTTGTGTATTTTACAACTTTTTTAAAGATAAGGTATATTTTGTAATAATTCGTCTTTAAACATTTTATATTACGAACATACAAAGTTTTCTTATACGAAAAAAAATAGTAAAATTTTCCTCTTTCAAAACATGCCATTGTTATATAATATTATAAATGTTAAGTAAAACCATGTCAACTCAGTGTTTTCCTGAAATTTCTCTTTATTCCATTTGTTTCGCTTACGCACGATCCCTGAAATTTTTTTCTATAAATTACCTAAATTCCCGAAATAAATACATATTCGTTACACGAACAACGAAACAAAGTAACGTTTTGAATAAATCTATTTGTTTTTCGCGTATATCCGCCGAAAAAAACTTACGAAAAAAATATTTTTTTGTTTTCAAAATTCAGTCGTCCCCTTTAAAAAACCCTTTATCGTCCTCGAAATGAAGTGGAAAAGTTTTAACTATATTCTCATAAAAAGAGAACAATAAAACCGAGGAAAATATAAATGCGCATGTAACACATAATTTACATGTCAAAACGTTAATCTACATACTATTTTATTAGAAAACTTTTACTTCATTTGAATAAAATTTATTATTTTATCATAAGTTAAAAACTTCAACAAACATCAACAAACATTGAAGCGGGTCAATTTATAGTATCGAACATTATATGACTTGATCGATATACGTAATTTCTTTGTAATTGTTTATTTGTATGTGTATTACTAATTTAAAATGCTAATATCACTTTTTTCTTATATTTTCTTCAAAAAGACAATAAAACATATTTTTTCTTTCAATCGATTTTATTTACAATGACGTTATTGAAAAGGGGTAAAAATGAGAACTTATAAAAAAGAGATAATAAATATTTGTTTCAAGTTTCATATTTTTTATGATCGCCAACGAAACACGATATTTTTACAAACTGTGAAAAAATATATTACCATCACAAACTATGATAGTTTGACACAAAATTTTCTACGTACCCCAATATTCATAAAATAATATTTGTCTCGTTGTTTTTCCATGAAGTTTATTAAATAATATGACACACTTATCGTACGCTGAGTACTCAAAGCAACATTAAGTATTGAAATTGAATATCGTGGTGAATAACAAAAACGAAAACACTATCAGAGGACTTTATGAATCCCACAAAAGCCCATCGTGGCTTTATGTTGCATTCTAAGTAACCAACGTCTCCCATAAACACGTATTTTTTTCACGCAAACAAGTAAATCTCTATCCCAAAGGACAGCGTTTTATTTTTACTGAAATAATCTACACTTCAAACAAATATTAAAGGCTGAAGTTCACAAAGTGAAAGAAATGCCCTTTATTACTACATATAAAACAAAATGGTAGCCCGAAAAATATACGATGATTCTCACAAAATATTTTAGATTTATCACGCATGTTTTAATCATACAAAATTAATTTATTTCATCCAGACGAAAGAGAAAGGAGCGATTCTAAATTACAAAAAAGGATAATAGAGAACATGAACAAAATGGAAAAACCACACGACACGCGTGCAAGGTTTCTGCGTAAATTTGATCCTCGAAACAAATTAGTTGCGGCCAACCAAATCGTCCTTAATACAGCTGAAAATGAAAATGTTTGTTTCACGACAAACCAAACATATGACTATAATACATTCATAATCAGATATGAGTATATTATATTTTGAATTATTAATATGTCGAATGAATAAGTAAGTCAGGGTATTATCATGTGGGAATTTGCGGTGGAAATTCGCACGTCTCACACTTTAGCACTTCCTACGCAGGATAATACTAATTAAATATAATCCCAGAGTGCGTTAAAAGCATCCTTCTACTTAATATTATCTATGCGCTAATAATTAAGGGGTTTTTGATTCAAAGTCCGCTTAAATCATATTTCAGAAGATTTAAACTTAGATTTTTTTGCGTTTGTGGTGATTTGAATATTATATTTTGATTATTCGTAAATGTCGCAGACCATATATTTATATTATTAGTCCATGTATATTTAACCCAACCCAATCTAACCTAATCCAACTCAAAACATCGATCAAAACAAATCAAATAGTTGAATAAAACCTAACTCAACCCAACCCAACCTAATCTAATCCAAAACTTCGGTCGTAACAAATTAAATTGCCGAAAAAAAACCAAAACTAACCCAATCCTTAATAATATAATTTACGGCCGATCCAAATATACATAGACTGAAATATGCCTAGACTGTGACATAAATAAAAACGAATTTGATATCACTATAGAATATCATCAAATACAAATAAAAACATTGATTTTTATTTCAAATCAAACCTTTTATGAAATATTTCATTAATTACCATGACTACTGGATTAAAATTATACTTTCCAATGGTAAAATTTGACATGTAAACCCTTTATAATACAAAATTTTATTTTTACCATTTGTTCTCTTAAGATGATATTTAAAATAATTTTAAAAATTCATCGTTCTATATAAATTATAATGATCGTGAATTTCAGAACCGTCCTCCAGCATAGAAGTATTCCCAAATGTTTGGCGACAAATTTTGAAGCCTATGAAGGATCGTCGGAAAGCGTCGCATAATGGAAAGTTCAATATAAAACAAATTTGCTTTTTGTTTGTAACCCGATCAAAGCGAGACCTTCAGTTTTCAATTTTGCCGGAAATATAGTGTTTGATTTGATAGAAACGGGTTTTTTTTCTATCGCGTCCCGCTCGAAGCTTTTTCGTGTTTTGTGCGTTTGATGTTGTCGTTTTGCGAAATTGGGGAATTTTGGATATTCGCATATTTTCGGAAAATCGGTCGGATTTGAATACAGATCCAATTCTGAATTTTTTTTTGAAAATGAATTTATTTTATATTTTGAGTTATTTTCTAAGAACACTTAGGCAGTTTAAATTGCATTACTTTTGAAAAGAGCTAAGTTTGATCGTAAATATTTTTCATTAGTCAACAATAAAATTGATAAATAAATATTCGGAGAAAAAAATCGATTTTTTTTGTTATTATAAATACACATAAATACTGTTTAATTTGAATATTCATATATTTTAACATATTAGCATAAATTTTACAGAAAATGCAAATTTCTCAACTCCATTTTCGCACATTAAATTTTCGAGGCCTATGTAAACAAACATAATACCAACATTAATGACCCAAATACAATTTTCTGAAAGATTTGAGCTAAATCAACACCATTTAATTTTTAAGTCGCGACAAAAGATCAAACGGAATGAAACCTGTTTGTGCCACCGTCAAAGCCTCAGTTTAATTTACCGCGTAACGAAAAAAAACTCATAAATGTGGAGGAAATCTTCCAAGTGTGCAGATTTTTTTCTATCTGTACAAACAGACTTTTCACCGAATCAATCGGCCCTGAAATCTTGAAAAGACACCACATATGTGTCCATAGCACAAATACGATGACATCAAAAGATTTCCGTTTCATGTGTTTTTCAACCCTTTATAAATATATCAGAGTATTATATATAAAATTGTATGAATGCACAGAATTTTAGGGAAAAACATATAAATTGATGTGATTCGAATCACTTTGATGTTCGTATTGTTCTCTATTATATAATTAACAGTCTCGACATACAAATATTGACCTGGTATCCTCGAAATCTGCCTTTCGTGCGTTCCGTACCTTCGCCAAGAGGGTTGGCTCGCGAAAAGACATATTTCGTTAAAATTTTCCTCGCCTCGGCATTCCGTATGCCCCCTGGAAAGCAGGACCTTCGCGATTGCTTAGTTAAAATTAAATGTAGAGTTCTCAGTGAATGTAAATGTGGCGCCCGTAGTTTCGCCTAGTGTTGCTGGTACCCAACTAAACCGACTCAGGAAGCTGGCATAGAGTGGGGTGCATAAGTCTCGACACACAGCTTATTTTTTATTGAATTATTAAAGAAGGTTCCAATTATATGAGGCATATGGTTATTGATTGGTCTGAAAAATGATAAAAAATTACAAATTTGTTTAGAAAATTACGAATGGTGAAAGTTAGACATTAACAATATAATGTTTTTCTTTGTCGTTTTTAACAAGACCACAATTTCAATTAAAACTTCATTCCTTTGATGACGTTTATGTAAATAATTTTAATTAAAATTCTATTAAGGGTTTCGTTCTTTCAACAAATACTCGTCTTTCATCATCAAAAAGCTAATTATATTTCGTAAGAAATATATTTCTGACAAATTTTTTTACTCACAAGAATATATTTTATTCCTTCAATGAAGCTAATTCATATTTCATATAACGCTGAATGAATCAAACTAGATAATGAATAATAGAAACATCTGATTCGTAGTAATTCCATTAAAATTTGTACATCTTTCCATACATTGAATTGTAGATCGCGAATTATTTGATCCAATTCTGAAGCGCCGTTGCGAAATTGTATTCAATTTAACTCAAACGTACAAATCGTAAACGGAAAATATACGATTTTCAATATAAAAACATTTATGCGTTTGCGCTAAATAAACGGTAATTCGAAAATATTGCATCTGCGAATGCACACATAAAACATACCTAGCCGTAAAACCTTATCGGCACATTCGCAGATGATCGCTTATTTATTCGAAGATACAAAGTTCAGCTTTGAAATTAATTTAATGGATTTAACAGGGCGCATAGCGTCTGAAGTTCACTTTAACGTTAACTACTTAAAGTAAACTGCGTTTATCTCGAAGTCGTGCCGTGTCAAAGTTGTAAATCATGTCAAAAGTGAAATATGAAATTTCATGATAATATGTTCTTGGTTTGGTGATGTAATACTATTTTGTTAATTCCATTCTATCGATCGGTGATAAAAGTATAGCAAATTATTTGTGTATATGATTAATGTTTTAGATTTCGTAGAAAATTTATACATGATTCAATTGATTTTTTATTTCATTATTAAGATTTCACAATATTCTAACCATGCAATATTAATATTATTCTAGTTATACAGTTGCATAAAAAGAATAATGGGAAAATAAATCGGCCGAAAACAATTAATTCCATGATATGCAGAATTTTTTTATCGAAGGCTATAAAAAATCAATCTAATTGAATCGTTAAAAAAATGTATTAAAAAATGATCTTTAATTTTAATACATTAAAAAAAACTAAAATGAAAAATAAAATAATAAAATACTATTTTTAATATATAATTATGCCTATAAGAAATCAAATATTCATTTATAGGGGATCCGGTTGAAATACAGCACGAAGTAATCTAGGATTTGTTTTTCTGAAGGATTATTCAGGTGAAATTTTGCTGAATTTCAAAGAGTATGGATCGTTTTGTAATGGTAATTTTTGATACAGCATGAATTTTTGCGAGGACGTGAAAGAATAATGTTTTGATAGTATATTTTAAGTCAAAACTCATCCCCGCAAAAAAATCCTTCATATTATATTTTAATTAAAGATTATATTTTTCTTCGAAATTTAAATGGAAATATCATATTAATTCATAAATAATTCATTGAAAAAAATTCAAAAACAATTTAATATTTTTTAGACCATCAAACAAATCAATTAAATTATTTATAAATATATTCGTGATATTTAAATATTTATATAATATAGGTAATCATTTATATTGTGTATCAAAAATATAAATACTAAAAAAACAAAAAAATTATATAGTAATCACAACATACCTTCGATACATACCTCAAAAGATACAAAGCTCAACACCGATTTATAACCATGAAACCTCGTAAAAAGTCAAAATTTTAAATGCACAAACATGAACAACATTTTTGACTACAATACAATTACAAAATACATAAACTTCAATATACTCCGAGTCGTATTGTATCAAATTTTCCGAAAGCACGCACTGTACATGTGCGTCGACCGCGAGCGCCCATCGAACACTGGCCGAGGAAACGAAACTGGCGCGCTTCGGCCGCAACAAAGCGGCCGCTTTCCCAACGAATTTTCCGACTCTACAGTCGAATTTTCCTGTTTTTCGAATAAGTTTTCTCACTCGACGTTTCCTGGACGTCGCCTCGCAATTTTTCTCGGAACAATCACTTTCGGAAACGTCGCAATCGCGCTCGTAACGTGTATTATTTCACGTCGACGGAAGTCGACGCTGTGATGAGATTTTCCGATTTTCCGAATTTTCCGGATGCGAGAAATGTTTCTGTGAATTCAAATTTTGTTTTTGCCGATGATAGGTTTGTGTGGATGTGTTTAATTATTTAGAAAACGTTAAGTAGCTCTAGCGGAGTTGTTGTTTTCAATAAAAAATCTAATCAAACGAATTAATTTAATATTTTTACAATTTTTCAATATTAAAAAAAATAACAAATTAAATGAATATTATTTTGAATTAATATCGTATTATGACATTATTTTATATGTGTGTTTTATTGAACTTCAATTAATTAAATGCAATGTTTTTCAAATTCCATATAATATTAATATAAAGTATAATTATAAGAACTAAAATTTACATTAAAGTATGTTATTCAATTTGCATGAAATTTCAGATAAACTTTATAGTATACATTAGCTAAGCCATGAGTAATAAATCATAATTTGTTATGTATTTTTTATAATTTTAAATACTCTGTTATTGTTGATCTAATGAGGAAGACAATTAATTTTTTGAAGGCGACAAAGACAACTGACGGGGTAAAAAATATGTAAATACATTTTTATCAAGCGAAATTGCAACGCTTTGATATTTATTTTATATATTTAATTTTATTTTTAATGATACCTGTTTTTCATTCGAATTTTTTACGACTTTTCGTATAATTCAAGATTTATAATATTTTATTGTCCTTTTTGTTACTATTTGAAAAAATATGCCATTATTGTAAAAAATTTTCACCTTAGAAAAATTTTATAATTGACAAAATAATAATAACGTTTCATATTTCAAACAGCACTTTCAATGCATAATTTTGTTTTTTTTTTACTTTGAACTTCGATATTCGTTTTTTTTAAATAAGATAGAAATTTTTTTATTAAAATTATACATTCAACTATTTTTATTTGTTCATATTGAAAGTCCATATAGTCAAATAACAAATTACATTCAACCAAATAGAATTTTACAAAAAAACATCATTAATATATTATTAAAAAAAATCAACAATTTGAATATAAACATTTTTGGAAAATACAAATTAATCCTCTCCCTTAGATCTAAGTCAATCCCAAAATTCATCAACGACAATCCAAAAGTTAACCGACTCTCGAATATCAATCTTCAACTCTGGAATTGATTCGACTGAGAGATGTGAACCTTCGGATTCAATCAACACAAATATTCAGTTGAAAATCCAGGGGTACTAAACCGCGGTTCTCGTTACCTGGGGATAATTCGATTGCCAAAAGTATCCAGGCCTTTTTAGGCCGGATAGCTTTTCGGAGCAGTCTTAATTATTTATTATCCTTTCGGGATAGGGTTATTCGGGATACGAGATGGATCGAGAGTTGTGTTAATCGGTTTTAGTTAACTTGTATATAGTTTTTGGAAATCGAATTAATTTATTTAAATGAATTTAAAATACGTTTCGGACGATTATATCGAAATTTTCAATGATGATATAAAATAATTCGATATCTAATTTAGAAAATGTTTAACTCATTTAAAAACAAATTTATATTCAGAATGTAAAATTCGAATGATTTGACCAATAGCATATTTAGTATTATATAAAAAAATAATTAAGATAAAAATATGATTTTTTTATCTAACTGAAACAACTTTTCTTATTATCTTTAACAATCAAAGCCCAATTGATACCGAACGCTTTTGACATATCCATATTTCCATAGATAAAATATATATAATAACAAACAAATAGTTGCGTCAATCTTCACAAAAAAGACCTTCATATAAAGAAAAAATATGAAATATTGTTCATGTTGGGGGGAAGAAAAAATGGAAATTCGATTCGATATTACTTACAGCCACGTCACACCGCATCTGCTGTGAAACAAAGCAAGACGACACACAATAAAGTGTCCGATTGAATTACATATTTCTGAAGCTGGTCGCTGAAAACTATGGGAAAATATATAGAAAAAATATCTCGATAAGCGTATAAAATGGGAATGTTTATGCGCTGTGGAGCGATGGGGGAAAGGTTTTCGTGGGATCTCGACTTTAAGTATTGGTAATGGTCAACAAGTTATGGGAATCAACTGTGATATTTAAAAAAATAATTCGTTTTTGATTTTATATAATTGTCAATGTCATTCTTTTATATTTACTTTCAATTTTTTTCGAGTATTGTAAGTTAAAATTAACTCTCAAATATTTTTTTTTATAATTGTATTCAGATGTATTATATTAAAATAACACTCATAATACTTAATTTAGATGAATGATTATATCTTGTGGTATATAGTTATATCATTTATTTTTTTACAATGATGTTAGTTTTGCATTAAAAATATTTCTTATTTGGCCATTGCTTTTTTGTCATTGTAATTTGAATTTGATAATTAAAAGACGTCAATGTGTATTATACATATATTTAAAGATTACATATAAAAATTCAAAAAACTATCTATGAAAAACGATTTCCAATGCTTTTTATTTACAACAATTCATTTCAAATAAAAAATAGCAATTTTTTTTTCTTCAATCATCCGTCACTAAATTAAAACTTTTTCAATAATCCGACATTTCTATCAATCTTGAATGATTCTCATCTACAATAATGTTATTCACGCTTCAAATTGACCTTCCTCATCATATTTTATGATTCTTCAGGAAAATATTTGAACACCTCACAAATTTATCTGTCAATCATTTGTCTTCTTACATACCTAATCCATCACCACAACAATTCCAATGTCAATCATTATAATATTACAGTATGATACTAAATTGTATACGATCATATTTTTTAACATTTACGTATTTTGACTATAAATATATAAGGACAAGTCTGCATAGTGAGCGTAAGTATTTGTGAAAGAATAATGATAATGGTGATCGGTGATATATATA
>JAOXNN020000017.1:91836-102636 GCA_028571205.2 Hydropsyche betteni
GGTTATGCAGTAGTATCTGCATGCTTGAAAATGTACATATCACCTTCACTATCACCCTCAATTAACAATTCTGATCCGAGATGGTTAGGAGCCTGGTGGGTGGGTTGGATTGTTCTAGGAACTATCTTAACAATACTCACAACTTGTTTAGCTATGTTCCCACATACATTACCTAGAGCTGCAGCCAGAAAAGAATATATACGCCAAAAAAGCAGTATTCCAGAAGTCACTCCAGTAAAACCATCTCTTAGTGGTATGAAAATATTATAATTATAATTTGATATATAATTTTTAAATTAGAATCGTATAATATTCTAAATTTCTTTTTAAGATATGGGAGTAGCATTGAAAAGGTTATTGAGAAACAAAATTTACGTTTATCTTCAATTGAGTACAATATTCAGTATATTTGGTTTTAATCCATACTGGATCTATCTTCCAAAATATATTGAGATTCAATATAAAAAATCTGCATCTGAAGCAAGTTTCGTCACAGGTTCTGTAAGTCTAGTTTTTGTAGCTCTGGGCATATTACTAGGAGCTATAATTGTTCAAAAATACAAGCCAAGGGCTCGTTGTATGGTCATCTGGAACACTGTAACTGATTTTTCATTCCTTATTGGTATTATCATATATTCTTTTCTCGGCTGTCCTGCTGCTGATAATGAAACTCAAATATTTGAAAACGGACTGTTAGTAATCTCATTTTTAACCATTGAAATATCAAATTATATTCACTATAAATATGCCTATTTTAGTTTGAATACCAATTCACAATGCAACGAAAACTGTAATTGTGACTATGTGAGCTTTTCCCCTGTGTGCTCTGTCGAAACTTCTGAAATGTTCATTTCAGCATGTCATGCTGGTTGCACTCAAAAAACTTTATTAAACGGATTATTCGTAAGTAATTCATTATTCTTTGAGTTTTATGAATATACCATTTCCAATATATTTTTCCAGTTGTTCACGAATTGTTCTTGCATTCCATCTATAAATAAATCATTTATTGAAGATTTAAGTTCATATAATGGCGGTTCAGCAATACCTGGAGCATGTTCGCTAGATTGCGATTATTATTTTTATTTGTTTCTTGCAACTTCTAGCATTATTAAACTGATCGGTGCTTTGAGCAGGGTTACTTCATTTTTGGTATCAGTCAGGTAATTGTAACTTGAATTTGGCCCGTTTAAATAATGTACCTAAATAGTGAATTTTTTTTTTCTACTTAAGATGTGTTGAAGAACGAGATAAAACAATATCATTAGCAGTTGGCATGGTGGCCGTTAGTACATTTGCGTTTATTCCTTCTCCTATACTTTTCGGATACATCATGGGTAAATCTTAAAAATATTTAACGATAATTCTAAAATGGAATACTTAATTTTTTTTAATTATAGATTCTACGTGCCTCGTTTGGGGCAAAACATGTACTAAAACGGGAAACTGCTGGTTTTATAATTCGGAATTATTGAGAAAGCGATGGAATTATGGCGCAGCCATCTTCCTTTTTATAGGATCGATATTCGATCTTTTGATATTTAAGAATATTAAAAACATTAACATGTTCGATGACGGCGGAAACCCGACGAACCTAATCCGTAAAAACGTTGAAAAACAAAATTCCTAAAAAAAAGTCTAGTAAAATATGCCAAAGCCCTCTCTTTAGGTGCCCTAAAACTATTTAATTTTAGATTTAATTAAAATAAATAAGATTCAAATGATAACGCAGTGACATCTAGTTTTATTTGTACCAACACCCAAAAATCTGTATTGAGTTAGCAGCGCCATCTAACCCCAATAAACATTAATAAACCCAACCAGAACCCTAAGATTTTAAGAATCAATCATTGGTTTGCAACATGACCCAACATTGGACCCCAAGCATTTTTCCCAATTTATCGCTCTTAAAAAACCAAACTAATTAGCCAAAATAAAAAAAACCCAAATTTTACGTTTAGAATCAAATTTTTGCGTTTACTAAAAAATACTTACTCAGACTTAGTATTATAACTTAACTCGTACATTTTACTTACTCTCGGTATCAACTTAACCTGAAAACATGAAACTACTTACTGAAGACAGGCATTTCTCCTGCAGAACAAGACGAACTGTTTACCAATAATACCTTTAATAAAAAGAAAAAAGTTTTTTTATCACATCCTTTTTTTATTAGAAAACCAGACCTTCGTATATCGGGCTGAAACAAGGCATGAAATGAAGAGGATGGATAAATGGATATAAAACTGTCATGTGTAAGAAAATAATATAAACTGATGACCTTATTATAAATACTTACATATCTTCACCTTGACCTCAATTACCTTACCTACCTATTACCTTGTATATAAATGTATACTTATTACCATACCAGGATTTTGATTAAATATTTTTTGCTTTTGATCGTCCACCAACCCACCCTCTACGACCATAACAAAAAATATTTAACAAATCCAACCAAACACAATTATTGAGAACTATCTTTATAGACATCGATTCAATTAATTTTATAACACCTATTAGTAATCACCTTGAAGATATTCAAGTCATCTTCATTACAACCTAAACCAAGATTCATCACAAAAATCACAATACCTTGAAGATACACAATCCATATAGTCGTCAATACAACCTAAACCAGGAATCATAAAAAAAAAAACCCCACAATACCTTGTAGATGTCAACCATTACCTGGGATTAACTCACTTCACCATACCTAGAACACTTAACTTCATTAGAACTGAACTGCACAAAACAAATATTAGCTTCGGTATTTGAAATACTTCAAATAAAAACTTAAATATTTCATTTTGATATCACACAACGGGTTGCTTGATATCTATACGATATTTTCACAGCTTCTGACCGAGTTGCCAAAGTCACGTATTTATGACCATACAGTAGCAATTAGACGCATACAGAAATACTTAAAACAGGTCTTCAATCCATCACAACAAAATATCCACCTACCTTTTAAGTGTCATCTGAAGTACTCCAAAATAATGCAATTAAAAAAACTCCAAAAACAAATCTTCGAACCTAAAGTAAAATGAAATGTTCCTAAAAAAATGTTCCAATAAATGAAACAATTCATGTAAAAATAAAAACGCTTCGTATGATATGAAAACATTGAAGAAAAAATTGAAAAGTAAAAATACTGTGAAAAAACGTTGCTCATCGTTGAATTCACATAGTCGGAGGGGTGAAGATTGAAGACAAATTATACACAACTTTGGCAACCCATATGTCAATGCCAACTATTGACCAATTTACTAGTGCAAATCACAAAAATAATATCATGTTACAAATTGAAACAAAACGTGATAAGAATCACTGGGTTTAATAGCACTAGGAAATTCGAACAAATAGCGAGCATAAAAAAAAGTTGGATTATAAATCCTACCTTGAGCATCACCAACTGCACCACCACCCTCCACCGTTGCACCAGCAATTGTGGTATCGCCCGTAACAGATCCATCGAAGCCTTTCAGAGAAAATAAAAACATGAATATCGAGCTACTCAGAGAATATTTTAATGAGAAAACGAGACAATTTCATACCAGTCATTTCGAGATTAGAATCATCCTCGCCAAAGTTCCCATCATCATTATTTGTACCTTCATCATCGTCTTCCCACATGGAATCGTTAAATTCCGGTTCCATTTTGGGAGCCACAGCCGCATTATCATCCTCGTCCGCAATCGTAACAAAGTCATCTTTAACATTACCGGATGGTCCAGGTTCTAAGGGGTCTACGCATTTTCTTTTTGCAGGTGCGGGTTGTGAAGAGGATGCATTACTAGTGGTCACAGAGGGTCTGCTGGGTCTTTTAATAGCTACAGGATTTGTCAAAGTCTTACTATCTAACGTATCAGTCTCAGGTTTGATCATCGATTGGCGCTGTTGCGATGATCTGGGTCCGGGTCTAGACGACGGTTTTGGCTTAGGAGTGGGCGCACCCTCGTCGTTTTGATTACCCGTCAACCCTTTAACTTGGAGTTGTTCCGCGGTACTAATAAAGGAAGCTAACTCCTCTTGCTTAACATTAACTTCTCCCTGGTACATAAACTGAAGTAAATCTTTTAAAACAGCGTAACTAACGTCTTTTAAAAATACTGCAACAAACAAAGCTTGGGGTTATAACAAAAACAACACTATAAAATCACTAGAGATGAAAAATCTCGTTACCTATAGGATGCTGCGTAGGATTCATTTTGAACAAATCCTGAAAATATGGCGAGCAGACGGATAAAACAATTTTGTGCGCTTGCAACATCCGACCCTCGGCGGCTAGTGTGACGTCCACGAGATCCCCCCTCGAGAGTAGACCGTGGAAACCCGTTGAAAGATTTGAATGGAAATTGTTCCAACATAGCGAGAACTGTTCGTCCGACGCCATGGCGGACTTCTGACTAGTAACCTCTGGAAACAAAACAAAAACAAAAATTAACGCACTGTTGCTACAACGCTAAGTTTCCGTTACGAAAATGCACGCCAGTTGTAAGATGTCGTCGATGTCGGAGGATTACTTCGCACCGGCGGCACAACGGCTTCGCGCGTCCGCCATTTTGTGCACCGCCCGAAAACCAAACACGTTACAAAAGCGAACAAAAAAAAATTAATACAAAACTAACGAACGATAAATTATTAACGCAAATTAATACAAAGTGATATGAAGGTAGAACACAAAAGAAACCGACGCGCAGTATACAACCGCCATTTGTAGACAGCACAATCACGTAAAATCTAGATATTTCAACGAATTAAATAGAGCACTAACCTAAACTGAACGAAGTGTGTCGTGTAATCCCCTGGTAGACATTTAAAAGGCTGAGTAGGCCCAACTAGTGTAACGTGCTAAGCACGCGGCGATGCGCCTGTCTCGGGATACGGCCGGCGACGTAATGACGCCATGGACAACTTTACCTGCTCAAGAGCGCGCCTCTCGAGAGCGTACGCCAAATAGTACAAACTTATTTATCATGTATAGCTTTTTTAAGCATTTTTAGTCGATAAAATTGCTTATTTATTTTTATTTATGCTATTTTATTGTATATTTGAATTTTTAATGTGCGGATTTTGAGTTTTCTTTTGAAAAGTATTCAACTTGAATCGGTACAACGGTAACCACAAAAATACAGTGACGTATTGTAGGCAAATCTACTAAAAGAAAACTCGATCCAAAAAATACCCAATTAAAATTTTATCAAATACCAAAACCTTCTTTTATTTTGTTAAATTCGGCAATAATTTTTTGTTTATTAAAAAAAAAATGTTTAATAATGTCAGTTGAATTTGAATTATTTAAAATATTCACGAAATTAAAAATTTATTTATTTATCGTTTTTCAACAAATTTTGCTGAAAATAAAATCAATAAGTACCGCTTTCACATGATAATATTGTTTCGATTTTAAATTTGGTAATCGTGTAGACTTTTTACGCTACACCACTGTAAAATCAATATGGCGACTAGCGTCACCCGCGGAGGAATACGTTGGCGTGGTCGACGGTGGCGCCCGACGCCGGGTAGCGGTAGCCGGTCGTAATGCAAAAATAACGAACTTGCCCCTAGAACAATAACAAATCCTTTGCAACGTTTTTACACGATAACTACGAACATTTGTGGAAAAATAACGCTATCCTATGATTTCTTAGGATGTTATAATTGTATTTTTAAGTCCATTACGATTTCATTTCACGTTTTAAAATATTTCATGAAAATATAACTGACGCTCGACATTTTCTATATTTCGAATGTTAATTCAATACGTTAACGCAAATTTATATAACTAGATTAGTATAAAATACAAAAAAAACTACTTCCAGCTCTATACATCGTTGGCATTTTGCTTGAATTCTAGTACCAAAACAAACAGTGCACTTGCAGCTGTTATTTCAAGGTCAGCGTTGACATTCTCCATGGTTGCCAAGCTTGGAGACTTTTATGCTTATATGCTTTTTTTATTATCTCATATCAGTTACATTAATTCATTACAAAAGTTAAGTAGGTACTATTTGAATTTTAACAAGAACAAAATTTAAAATATTATTCTAGAATTTTCTTCTATTATGTATTTCAATTTCATTTTACAAGCCTAATTAAAAGTTATTGTGGTAGATATTTTATGAAAATACGTTTTGTGTGCACTACAATAACAACAGGTTATTTGTTTTATGACAATTAAAATGCATTTATAGAACTGATTGTAAAACTAAACTATGAAAATGTTTTCGAAACGCTGTTGCAGTTGATCAACACTGTCAATTTAACTTAATTAATATTTTGATGCAAAACTTATTTTTTGTCAATTTTAAAAACAAATTTTTTCACGTAAATTATTTATACAAAAATAAAGTAAATTAGCATTTATATGGATATATTTTTATATCGTTAGCTAAAATTAATTAAATAATAAATTTTATACTTCCCTGATTGACTTTTGTAAATTGAAAATTAATTTTTTTTAATCCAATACCTGTCTCTAATTCATTCTCAATAATTTCCCAATATAGTACTTTTTGAAATAACTGTTATTTTGTTTCGCAACTTAATTTATGCCTCAAACTTGCAAATGCTATAAAATGAAGAAGTACTGATTATATTTAGAAAAATTAATACATTGACATCAGAAACAACAACAGATATTCGATAACGAAAACAAAACTACTAATGAATCTTCGAAATTAGTACAATTGTATTGCAGAATCCGCATAAATATTTTGAAGTGGTTCACTAATTTTTTAACACATTCTTGTTGGGACAGGTTACTTCCTCGTTATTTTTTTATTTTTCGTTATAAACCCAGCAGACAAATTAAACTCGTTCCGTACCATTAGTTATTTCGCTTTATTTCAAAGATGTTAGGGATAATTTCAAAGTGACTTTAATTTATGCAAATTCTACCATTTCAAAATGGTAGAATATTCAACCCATTCAAATATCAACCAGTGCATACTTTTCATTAGGATTACCCAAAAAACTACTTTTTTCGGCTTATTTTCAAGAATTCAATACAAAATATCGAATCGAATCTGAAAAAGCCCTCAAATCTTTGTGTAACCTAAACATCCATTTAGATCAGTATTATCAATATCATTGACAATGCACTTTCACACATAATCTGTAACCATATTACAAAATGACCTTCGTGAAATTCAGATGTCCTGAATATAGGGAAAGAGTGTGTCTACATTTCGAGAACGACACGTCTGCCTACGTGACCTCTGTACCAAGGTGATAGGAAGGTCGTCCCACAAAACTCCAATGTCGTGCCCAGACGGCGAGGGGATGAGAACAAGGGCAAAACCGTGCCCCTAGAATCCCTTTAACCCAGAGGAGTAATGCGCGTCGTATTCGTTCGATATTTAACTGGAGTAAGTTTTAATTTGTTTATATAGTGTATGTACCTGTACAAATGCACTCTAATTGTGCAGTTAACTGTTAAAAAGATTATTGAATGTAAGCTGTTATTTATTTCTGTACCGTTATTACTAATTTATGTCTATTTTCATTTTGTATTTTTTTAGATATATTATATTGTCAAATTCATAACGCTGGAATTTAATAATGATTCGTATTGCGCATATGCAGGTCGAATTATTCATATGTACGATGTGAATAATAGAAATGATATATTCTTTTGTTAATAATATGAATCATGAAAGCACTATCATCATATGCATCCGAAATAACACCAATTTCAGGACAAGGCTTTCCAACTAGAATTTGGAATTTTCCTTATCGCATGTGCCCATTACGTAATGTTTTAGGAAAAATTATATTCGAGAAATTTGAATATTGAAAATCATTTTCTGCTAAATGATCTTTGGTCTGAGGTACAAATCTCATCCGTATATTACCGCACAACTTTTCGTTCAACATAGGTGAATATTGAAAATAATTTTGTTCAATTAGGCTAATTATAAGTCGCTTGATAAAAAAATCATTTTGTCAAATGAGGGGCTCAGCAGTAAATAGTGGTACGCGACATTTGTCACTTTTGGAGATGTTAAGTAAAACAGTTTTCAAAAAACAATTTACATGCATTTAAATGCAAATAGCACTAGTTGTAACCCGACATAGTGCTGTAGAGAATGTGGAATTATTTATTAATTTCTGTACTAAACGCATTAATTTTGTAGTAAATAAAAAAACTCAATCTTATAATTTTGGCGTTTATCATTATTTACTGGCGAGTCCCTCAAATCATCATATACAGCCTATATAGCATCCAGCCAAAACAAAATCATTCCAATGCACTATTAAAATTCCAAAATTTTTTCCGTATTGTAAATTTTAGCATGAAGAAGAAAATAAATTTGAGTACTAAAAACCATAAGTTATTCAATCGCAATTAATTAATACCAAACTATTTATTGCCGAACTTCATAATGGATGAAAATCAACACATTTATTTTCAAAGACAAACATTCAGTATGAAAACAAGACCAATCGATACATCCTGCCACGAACTTGTCGAAAATGGAGTCATCCCGAGTGGTTTGGGCCCACCATTCCCAGTTGGTGGGTGTAGGGGTTGAAAAAAGTTGGGTCTGGAACTGCGCGCGCACTGGATCGATACAGCCAACGCAGAGGGCCCTATTTTGGGCCCTGGGTCCCTTGTCAGTCCACCAAAAACCGAAATCATGTTATGATTATGTTGCCGACAACGATTTTTATTTCTTTCCCGCTCTGGTCCGAGCTGGCTCGCTCGCCCGGGATGCGATACCCTGGGAACACCAGCTGGGTTATCGATCATAATTTCATGAAATGTGGATTTTGATGGGTAGTTAACCCCTTGCTGGTGGGCGTCTGGTCTCGGTGGCCAGCGGGTTGGATGGACGTAAAATTGGGCTCACGCTTTTTTGTAGGTTGAAGAGATTTTGTTTCTTGTAAGAACAAAATGTAGAACATAATATCAATGTTACATGGAAACTTTATAAATTTTTAAAATTGAAAAAAAGCATATTAAATTCATCTCACTCTATTCCAGATACCTAAGAAATTATATATTATGTTCTAAACTTTTTTGAATTTCATATTTTTATATTATATATTTTAAAATCATTTTAATTTCGATATGTTACTATTATTATTATTATTATTATCATTAGGAAAACATTATTTTTTAATATTTCAACTTATTTTTTTATTTCAGAATTGAATTCAAGGTACTAAAAAAATTATTTATTTAATTTTTATTGAACCTATATCAGTGATTTTATCGATAAAAAATATTTTTTAATTAATTTCCTGTAAATGCAATAAAACTCGATAACGTTTAAAAATTGGAACTGTAACGGATGAAATCAATGAATCATGGAACTAATTTTATTATTTTTTTAAAATATTTATGAACGTGCGGAAAGGGTTAAAGATGACTTCTCATAAAAAAATCTCGAAAATTTAACTTTCGAAAATGAAAAAATTCATGTCAATTATGCGGTTATGAGTGTTCATATGAAATCCTTTGTTTCAATTGGCACGCATTTTAAAATGTAGGTTCAATCGAGTCTTTGTATAATATTATTTAGAAAATTTCTTCAATTACAATTAGCAATTACGGTAAAAGAGTGTGTCGTTTCCATATTAGTTATGTGATAAATATGACGCGTATTTAATGTAATTACCATGCCATATACGCATTAAAAAAAGTCGTACGTCAATTTCAGGTAACAATCAAATCCGCATCTACGGAATAAAATTCTACGAATAGCAAAACATGAGGGCATTTCAATACCCTGATCTAATTAGATAAGCTTTTTTTCAGTGCAACATTAATTTCGAAATAGAAAAATACACTTGAACAAATCCGAAGACATCTCGTGACTAGAAATTCTATGAACTATTTTTTAACCCATATTCTATCTACACTTTTATTTGAACATTGATAACATTCGTCACCATCAAAATTCTTTTTTTCCAATTATTTTAAAACACATCACAATTGATGTTTTCGATGACACATAATTTCTGATATCCCGTTATGATGAAATTGCGACGATTTGCATACACCGATTCCTCGACATCGGATACAATGATTACCCACGCAGAATCTTCGTATAATCCAGTATATCAGGTATGTTTTACAGACTTGACCCAATACAAATTTAGTGCGATTTAATGACCTGAGCTCGGCATTCCGTTGCAACAACATTCGTCATTATTGGTTTCCAAGCTTATAAATACGAGCTCTTATCGTTTCGAGCAACAGTTCACATTAGCAGTTCGTATTGGTTGGATCTTCTCATATTTACATATCAGAATGTATTATTTTGGGATCGTTTTGATCATCGGGGTTGCTACTGCTGCTCAAATCCCAGGAAACTCTTTGGTGTATTCTGTGGCTACAGATGACAACATAGCAACAAATAATGTTCACGCGAGTGATCCTCCACCCACTTTGAATCCATTGAACCAAAATACTGTTTATGATCGAGATTTTTTGATCCAGTATCTCCTTGCTATGAGATATGCAGATTACTTGACTAATTATTACTATTATCCCACACAATCGAAACCAACTTATGTTCCATCGAGGCCTATTCAATCAGTTTATCCCGTGAAAGAAAACTGTAAACAAATCGGTGAACCGGTAAGATAAATTTGTTTTGATTAACGCACATTATTGAACGTTATTGAACTCTTGAACTTATTAGAATCAAAACAATTATACATGTGAATGTGAAATCGATTTTGCATACTTGAGAAAGTTTGATTTTCCTTTAGAAAACAAATTTTTCTCAGAAAAGTCATTCCGGTTGTATGTGAGTTGTTTATTGGCGATAACTGGTTTAT
>JAOXNN020000017.1:103459-145207 GCA_028571205.2 Hydropsyche betteni
TCCTTTAGAAAACAAATTTTTCTCAGAAAAGTCATTCCGGTTGTATGTGAGTTGTTTATTGGCGATAACTGGTTTATGAAGATTTTGTTTGAATTTTCATATTTTTTTGTGTTTCGTTGATTTTAATCTGCATTTTTCGTTTCAGTGCGTTTACCATTCAGACTGTTGCTCTTTTGCTTGCTTGTCTTATTTGGCTCGTTGCGTATCAGGATGAAGATGAAAGAAATCGAACAAAAAAATTCAATGTAAAATTTTTCAAATAAAAAAAAACTACTGGTATATTTTATGTACTTTAATTTGATGAAAATAAAAATCAAAATATATTTTTACTATTTTTTTTTACTGAATTCCCAAGAACAAATTTTTCAAAAATATTTGGTTAAAAACAAAAATCCGCCCCACTAATACTTGTAAATTTATAACGAAAGTAAATCATATCTTATACAACAGGATGTGGTATGTTATTGTTTTGTCGAAAGAAAACGAATGCATTGTGGTTTCATTTATCAGGACACCAAGATAATGAATGAGCAGCAGAATATTTTTAAACAAAGAAACATATTATTTTAGTTGATAAAAAAAACATGAAAATTATGATTTTTCACTCGTAATTTATGCATTATAAATGCGCAAATTATAAAATTATTTTTTTAAACGAATTTTGCAACTAGATTATAGGTTACATTTATGTTTATCAATTTTCAACCATATTTTACGAGTTTCGGATTTATATTTTATATAGTAACACCTTTTGTCATTCGAAAGTACACCTAAATTACCAATTAATCAATCGCACAATTAACAAAAACAATAATGCAAAAATACAAGAATAATGTAATTTTGAATATTATGGCCAAAATAATATTGGCGGCGCGTACAAATGGCATGTTGACGGTGTGTGAACAATGTTTTTACGTGCAAAGTGGATGAAAGGCAGAGGACGAATCCAAACTCCCTGGGAAGCTGCATGGAAATATGACGAGGAAGTCTGTTCAGATATTGATACCATTTCGTTGCCACAATTATGGTAAAGTTTCATTTTTTTTGAACATTTTTTAAGTTTTCTTCTACCCACATGCACGTTTTGTACATGAAGTTCACAGTTTTTTATTTCCATATAAAAATAAAATATATTTTTTCTTATTTTTCAATATATTTTAGTTATGATCTTCCCGTTAATAATGTAGCTTTCCTTTTATTTTATGGTCAACGTTAGATATTTCTTATTATCCTGATCAATATTTGGTACTTATGTATCATGTATTCATTACCATATTAAAATTGAAATGGTAGTTTATATAAACTAAACTATATTACGTATATTTTCAGTGACGATTTGAATGAAGTGGTTACTTCTGAATCGGAAAATTTGAAACATAGAATAGCTCTTCGCTCTTCGGCTCATCTTTGTTATGGAATTCACATCTTATATAAAAAGAAAGTAAATAAAGTGTATGACGATTTGTATAAATTTACATCAACAAATTTAGAATCTACCACAGAATCAAATGTGAGCTACAGATCGGGAAGGTAATTTGAAAAAATATTTATTTTTGGTATTGGGAAATTATAGTATAAAATTATGAGCATGAAAATCATAAATCACTCACCTTAATTATTATTTTTCATGGTTAATAAGTCTCGAGCAATATCCGCAAAATATTTGGGATCTATATAATGATTCATCCATTGGCAATAACGAAGATATTGATGATAGTTTTAATGAAATTGAAGCAATGCGTAATATAATAGATGATCCAGTTGAAGGTATATATTTATATTTATACAAATATAGATTTCGTTGTCATTGTATAGAATATTTTAAAAGTGACTTACAATTAGTATGACAAATAAACTTTTATACTTATAATAGTCCCCTTATCAATACGAGGTTGGCTCTCGGATAAGTTATATAGCCTACACCCCCAATATTTGATGGGGAGACCTTGTCCTGCAGTGGGCACAAAAAGGGTCGACAATGATGATGATGACTTATAATAGTATAGATTGATTGATTATTTACAATGAATAATAATTATATGTTTGAACTGAAATATTTCAGGAAATGAATTTTTAGGTTCACTAGCCTTGATGAACGATCACAATAAAAGTTTATATTTATCAAGAGAAAAAAGTGATTATGTAAGTTATTTCTCTAATCTGTATTCAAATCTGAAAGTCTCAAAAATATTTATAATTTTTTCAGAGGTCAAATGCAAATAATTTTTCATTTTTAAACTCAAGACAATATACATCAATTTCACCTTATTTACCATCATCTTCCATCAGTTCTATGGAAGATATAAATTCAAGAAATAATTCATCAATTGACATTGAAAATAATAGATTAGACAACTTTTCCTTTCACACTTCTAAACAATCTTCCAACGATGAACAATGGGAAAATGACAAGTCTTATCCTAATTTGAATAGGTCAATTTGTACTAATTCGATTTATTTAGGAAATAATTCACCAATTACTAACAATGAAATACAAGATTTCTCACCACGATCTTTTAGAATGAAGAGGAATAACAATTCATTTGCACATTCTACTCCGAAAAAATTGCACACAATATCAAATAATGAAGAATGTCTCAATCGTAATTCTATTTATATTTATTATCCTAAAAATAATTTTCACTTCAACCCGAAAAACTTAATTGTTTCAAAAACTGGATATTTAAGTAATGTAAACAATTGTGAAACTTTTTCAAGTGATTCCATTAAAAATTTTAGAAGATTACATAGTAAAATAAATACTGATGAAACGTTGGTATATTTTCCAAGCTATGTGTATTTTTTTTTCTAAAGCTATATCTCTAAATGTTTATAAAAAACTTTTCTAGACAACAGAAAAAAAACGATGTTATTATTCTCAAGACGTTAAATGATTTTTGGAAGAAAAAGGAAATCATTTCCTTGTCAAATTTGATATCAAAATTTCCTAAAAGTTGGATGTCACATGTATTATTATCGTTGTTCAGTAGGTTTTTCATTTTACTTTATTCATTACACAAATTTTATATGAAAATAGATGAAATAACATTTGAAATTGTTTTAAGGTCTAAAAAATCATAAATATATAATATTTGTAAAAATAAATAACACAATTGAAAGCATTATTGCTGGACCAGCTTTCACAAGAATGATACGTTCATGTGCACATTCTAAGACTGTGTAATTCTAAGCTTCATAGTTTTTTCGTTCTCCAATTTTATATTATTTTTTGTATTAAAAAGCCAAATATTTATGTTAATAGTATGTATATTTGAAAAATTAACAAAAATAAAATGTTGAAAAGAAAAATCATTTAAGTTCTTTTTTATTTCATACTCTTGCGAATTGGATGAATTGGATGAATCATGTGCGATAGATCAGGTGGATTTTTTTCAAATGCACTTATTTCGTTCATTCCACCTACGGCAATTTCCCATAGTTCTGGATATTCACTTTTGAACGTATTGTACCATTTTGACACCTGTGAAAATAATCATGGTTTGCAATTTGTAATGACAGGTTTTATGTTTTCCAACATAATTAAATGAAATTTTAAAATATATAAGTACCAGTTTGTAAGATGAAAAATCAAATGCAATAGCTTCCAAGCACATGGTGGCTGTTACGAGAGGGAAATCAGCGATAGTCAAATTATCAGCAGCAGCATATTTCTCTCCCAATCTTGTAAGATAAGTTTCAAAATTATTCAACGCTATGTGAACTTTCTTTAATGCGAGTGGAGTACGTTCATAATCGAAAAATATGGGAGCCATCTATAAATGTTAATAAAGTTCAAATTATCATTTTATGCACACTTAATAATTTTGTACGCTTCATAATTTTAAAATTTACACTATATTCCGAAATGTATTTGTAATACGTAGACAGATTGAAACACAGACGATGGTTCACAATAGCTCTGAAAAATTTGATTAACTTGTAGTATAACATAAAAAAATTGACCATTGTTAAATTATGAATTATTTTACCTAATTTGGGGGTCTTTTGGGTACAAATTCGAATCAGGCTTGTATTTATCACAAATATATTGCAAGATAGCATTACTTTCTCCCAAGAAAAATCCATCATCATCAAGGACAGGAATTTCCTTTTGAGGATTTTTCTGAAATAGAGTAATTGAATTATAGATTTTGTTCCCATCAAGCATTCTATTAAAATAAATATTGAAAAAAAAACCTTTGCATATTCATCAGTCATATGATCTCCGGCTCCGAAATCAACATTTATAAGTTCAAATGGGATATTTAAAAATTTGAGAGCTTGACGTACTGCCAAAGAAGGAGGGCCATCAGAAACAGAATAAAGTTTCATTTTGTCTGAAAATCAAATAGGAAACGTGTGCACATTAACATGACCGATTCACAATATCTTCAAAAAATCAAAAGTTTGGACCCAAATAAGAGAATAACTATTATAATACAGTAATAGTACTTGTAAATTCGTTATGTAACAAAGTAGTCGACCTTCAATTAAACAAAAAATATTTCATACACTTTTTGCAAATTGGACGATCAAAAGATACTATCAAAAATTTAACATGTACGTGTACATGAATTAATACAGAAGTTATGAAGTGAAAGGCACAATTCATATACAATTGAAAACATTATAAGTGGAAAGAAAAAATAATAAATCCTTATTTATCAAATAAAAATTCTAGAGCGGGATTAATAAAACATATAAAAAGGAACATTTATATGTTTTTAACAGTTTACATTTATATAAAAAAGTTTTTAATTTAAATCAAAATATATAATTTGTAGAACGATATTAGAAATTTCATCGAAAACAAATTGGATTAACAAAGCGTCAACTTCAACGAATGAGAAACCTTAATAAATACCCCAATTTACCTTATTTTGAATTATCTGTAGGAAGACGACTAACTTCTTGCGAATTCCACGTCAGACTAATCGTCAAGTTGCGGCTTCGATAGAGGGGCCAAAATTTGATCTCGGACAAGACTCCTTTCACTTCAGTTCAAGGCGTGGGATATTGTGCAATAACTGAATGGTAATGCGAAACTGATTGAAACTTCAGCAACGTACTTTCAGTGTATTTTAATACACAATAAACAATCTGAATTTTATGAAAATGGCCGGATGTTGGGGTTCTTTTAGAAACAAAGAAGCGGTTAATGAACTCGCCGTCTGGCTGTCAAGTTGTGTTGTATTTTTAGTTTAGTTTGCTAATTTGACGTAATAAAGCACTAAAATGTATTAAAAGAATATTTCATTTTATTTGTAAATATGAAATTGTTATTACATTTCGTCTATTTTGTTATGTATGATTTTATCTATGTATGTGTGTGTTTGTTTTAACGAAAAAGTAACTTTTTTAATTTTAGCTTTATAATAATATAATAATAAATGATGATGTTGTAATGATTTTACTAGCACTTTATAAGTGATGATCATATTTTTGGTTTATTTTTTTATTATCTAATCGCGTTACCGTATATTTTGCTTATTTTCGAACAATTAACTAAATTACGTTATCTGTAAGGCGTTCAAACAAAATAAGCTTTTACAAAATGATATATATGTACTTAAATGATGCGATATATTTATAATGTTTCAACCAGGTTATTACGTAGAGAAATAATAAAAAAAAATGAGAAATGAAATTTTATTTCAAAGTTTTTTATAAATCATCAACATTTGTCAAAAAAATACGAAATAAATTAAGATTTTCAGAAAATACTCGATAAATACATATACTATCATGATAAATTTATTTGATTATTTCATTGATAAGGTGGAAGATATGTACTCGCTGGAGTTGAGATCGGAGCAAATGGCTGAGGAGTTGGTTTTTGATTTGTAGATGGTGGCACATATTTATTAGTAGGTTTAGCTGCTTGTTTAGGTGGAACGTAATTGTTCGAAATTTGAGGACGAGCTGGTGGAGCTCCGTAATCAGGAGAAGGAGCTCTTGGAGGTGGAACATATTTCTTTCCGAGATCTTGGGTCTTTGGAGAAGGAGGAACGTATTTGTTAACTGGTGTTTTGGGTTGGCTATTCGATGGCCCAGCACCAGAAGATGATCCAGCACCAGAGGATGGTCCTGCATAAGAAGTTGATGGAGCACCGTAATTAGGAGAAGGAGCTCTTGGAGGTGGAACGTATTTCTTTCCGAGATCTTGGGCCTTTGGAGAAGGAGGAACATATTTATTAACTGGTGTTTTGGGTTGGCTATTCGATGGTCCAGCACCAGAAGATGATCCAGCACCAGAGGGTGGTCCTATATAAGAAGTCGATGGGGCACCGTAATCAAGGGAAGGAGTTCTCGGAGGTGGAACGTATTTCTTTCCAACATCTTGGGTCTTTGTAGACGGAGGAACATATTTGTTTACTGGTGTTTTGGGTTGGCTATTCGATGATCCAGCACCAGAAGATGGTCCAGCACTAGAGGATGGTCCTATATAAGAAGTCGATGGAACATTTTGTGGAACGGAAGGCGCCTGTGCTGAATTTGTTTTGGGAGGTAAATAAGGTTTCCCAGGCGTGGAGCTTTCTGGTTTCGGATAATCATATTTGTTATCAGTTGGTTGATTTTTAACAGGACCATCTCCTGCTGGTGTTGGTAAATCTGGAGCTGAATAATCATAAGTGTTATAGTCAATTTTAGAAGGATAACCACCATCAGACGTAGATCCACCATCTGAAGGAGATCCTCCGCCGTTTTCAGAAGGATATCCACCAACAGAAGGAGATCCACCATCGTTTCCTGATGGATATCCACCATCAGAAGAAGATCCACCACCGTTTCCTGATGGATATCCACCATCAGATGAAGATCCACCACCGTTTCCTGATGGATATCCACCATCAGACGAAGATCCACCACCGTTTCCTGATGGATATCCACCGTCAGAAGAAGATCCACCATCGTTTCCTGATGGATATCCACCATCAGATGAAGATCCACCACCGTTTTCTGATGGATATCCACCGTCAGAAGGAAATCCACCATCGTTTCCAGATGGATATCCACCATCCGAAGGAGATACACCTGGTTGGGAAGCTGGTTCACCGTATGTTGAAGAAGGAACATCATTGCTGTAACCACCTCCAGGACTAGCATCGTTTGAAGAAGGATTTTGTACTTCGACTTGCGGCCCAGAATATAAACCACCGGGCTGGGACGGTACTGGTCTCTCGCTTTCAGGATAGCCAGAAGGACCTGAGGGAGATTGATTCGATGAAGGATTGGACGGTTCTTTACGGGTAGGCAAATCGAAAGAAATTGACGGTTTTTCATATTTGTAACCATTTTGTCTGCGAACACGAATGTAGTTTTCTCGATTCGTAGAAAATTCAGAGTTCAAAATTTGTTCCCAGATGTTGAGATTTGTATTTCCATTTGGGTAATTTTGATCAGATCTCGGTACGTGTCCGTAAATTGGTATTACAGCTGTTATGATTAAGATGTACAAAAATGACATTATCTAAAAAACATAGCGAAATATTTATGGAATAAATGAAAATTCATGAAATAGGTATTACAAACAGTTTCACATTATACGTACGGAAGTGACGAATATTCTTCAACGAAAAGATGCAGCACACAACGAAAATGTGGAAAATAATTCAGCTTAAATATGAAACTCTAAAAAGAAGGGATTTCGTGAATAAAATATTTATATAACGATATAATAATTTAATTTAACCACATCAATCAAGACACGAGATTCACGACTTCATTGCATAGTAAATTAGATTTGAATATAATGTCATTGCGGTTTGAAATTGAGAGAAAATAAGTGTTAATTTAAAGAGTTTTTTTTTAATTTTGAATCCGCACTTTTACAATTAGCGTTTTCACGATGTTTATTTTGTAAAAAAACTTTATGTTTTAAGTATTTTGTATTTGAGGTAAATTATATATAAACATAGAAGAAGAGAAAATATGTCCATTTTTTAATACATACATTATCAAAAAAATATAGAAATAATTATTTCTGTTAATGGTTTAGATTCAGTCTTTTAAGATATTAATTTGACAGATGAGAAGGCCTTGGCCCACATTTTTCACATAATTTCAGTGTTGGGCCCTGAAATGTTGTTTAATTTTAAAGTGTAAGTTATTTTTCATCTTCATTATTAACAATGATTGCATTATCATTTCATAATTCAATATCGCAATGTCATTGCAACCTCAAACTCTATATATTTTTAGAATAATGATTGTTCAGATTTTGTCAATAAATAATTCCACATTTTGTATTTTAGATTAAAACTAATCATGCATTCGAAATAAAATCGATCGCTGAGATGATATTAAGAAGAAAAACATGTCAGTATGCCTTCTCTAGAGAATTTCAAAGCAGTTTCATCCCATTGTGATAGCGTTGAAGTTTACGACGGTTGCAAAGGTATCACTATCGATGACCTACCAAACGAATTATTGATATTGATATTCTCTTTAGTAAACTACGAAACGATACAAGTGGTAGATCAAGTGTGCTCACGATGGCGGGCACTTGTTATGGAACCAGCTGTTTGGAATAATATGCGCCTTATATTATGTATGAAAAATTATTTACATATACGCGACGATATACTTCCGAGAGTTGCATCGCGTCTGAAATTAGTGAAACTGCAGTATTTTAAATTGTATTTAGAAATAAGAGTGCCTTTGACAACGTTATGCCCCAATGTCACACATTTAGAAATATCGATTTCGCAAGTAGACCAATGCATTTTTGAAGACTTAAAATGTTGGCCGATGTTGAAGTTTTTAAGTTTCAGAAATTCCTTGATTATGACTAACATGAAAATCGATGACAATTACACGTTTAGCATACCCTTTTGTCATTTGAAGCGATTGGAAACGTTGATTCTTTCGAATTTCGCTCTGACTTTGAATAGCCTCGACGATATGTTGTCGTGTCACTGTTTACATTATATAAACATTGAAAAGATGAAAAATATACCTAGTCGCTTTATAGAAAGTCTGATATCGTCCAAGCTGGACATATTGAGGGATTTGTATATTTACGGAGACACTTTGACTGATGAAATCATGAAACTGTTGTCTCAATGTACCCGTCTTCGTACATTGCACATAAGTACTTGTAAGAGTTTGTTTGATTCGAGTTTGTTGCATCTCGCTAAGTTGAAAGGTCTCAAGTCTTTGAAGTTGCGACATGGATACTTTTCTACCAGTGCCTTGATGAAATATTTTTCCAACAATGTATTCCAAAGACTGACGTTTTTAAGTCTTTCTAGATGTATGCATGTTACGATGGATGTTGCCAAAGCGATTAAAGCTAACACTCCAAAGCTTCAAGAGATTTCGTTTTATTTGTGTCCATTTGTTGTCGATAAAACATTTGATAGATCTGAAATTCAAAAACTATTCAGTATTACTCTCTTATTGGATTAGCGATTTGTATTAATACGTTTGGAAATTTTTATTTTTAGAAAAAAATAACCTTAGTCTACTTATACGCTTGTATTATTTTTCTCATTATTGGTATGTACTTGTATTGTTTTAGACTTTTTTTGTCAATTATTTATTGACATATAATATTGATTGTAAAAATCTGAAAAATTGGTGGCCTTTTGATGAACAGAAGTATAAAAAATTCACAGGTATTGGACATATCCTATTTTGTAAATCAGGAAATTATTTATTTTATATTTACACAACCGTGGTCCACGTATTATTGATCTTCATGCTACTGTGTAACTAAATTTAATATAAAAAAATATATGTTCCTTGATGGGGGATTGTATTAGTATTATTTTTTTTTTTTTGAAGGAATTGTTGAAAAATAGTTTTAGGTGAAGTGCAATGTTTATAGTATTAATGTTGACATAATAGAAATCTCCAATAGGCGAGTTTTCAATCTCATACTTGTAGTTTATCTAAATATTTGAGAATCTAATTGATTATATTTTATAAAATGTTATATTTGTAAGTCTTATTATTTGTGATGCAGATGGAAATTATTTAGCTCAGAGCATATCCCACTTTACCTCATGTATAAAAATTAACAGATTTGAAATATTTTAATATGTGTTTTATTTAAAGAAATAAAGAACTTTTATGTATTCAATGTTTAATTACTTATATTTTCTTTAAATAATTTTATAAAAGAATCACATTTGTGACATTTTAGTAAGTAATATACCTTAATTAAGCTTTGGGAATAAATAACACAAAGTTTCACAAAAGATATTTGACGAATTAAGCGAATGAATCTAATACAAATTCAACGGAAGAACATGGATTGTTTAGTTCAAATTTCGAAAGGACCAGCGGATGCAAAACGCCAATTTTTCCAATAGGTTTTCCTTTCACCAATATATTAGCGCATCTACCAGAAAAATATGCAGGGTCTAAAATTCAAATAAGCCATTAGTTTTTAGATTTCAAAAATACAGTTATCTGTTGGAAAATTCGGATACCTTCAGTTTGCACCAAGTAATAACCGTTTTCTCGATCCCAAGTCACATTGAGAAGCTTCATAAGATGATCAAGCAAACCATGAACAGCTTGAAAAGCGGCAGAACGAGCCAAATAAACTGCACAGAACATTTTGGAATTTTTCGCTCCGACTTCTGCAATGTGTAAATTTGATATCAATAAGTGTAAAATCACTTAAATATAATAAAATAAAAATTAAATAAAATTCAGCTAACCGGTATTTGTATCTTTTGTTACAATATCGCTGATTTCAAAAATTTTCAACGGCAAAGGCATTTTTTTGTTGGCTGCTAATGTTTTTAGAAGTCCAGGCAGTAAAGTAGTTCTGGCAACTTGAAATTCAAGCGTTTTTGGGTTTCCTATATGAACTGCGGGCACTGATTCTATAGTTCTGCCAAGTTTTGTGGAAATATCATCACGAGAACACTAAAAAATAAATTTTACAATATCAATGACTTGAATGTGATTATAATGTGGAATATTTTGTAATTACTTAATCGATTACAGTAAAAATTACTTACCAAACAAAAGGTTAGTGCTTCTGTGTAACCTGCTTGTGAAGCAGAGATTCGTAATTGTTCAGATAATTTGTTGATCGGTACTTGGAAAGCTATTCCAAGACCAACATTTTTTCTTTTCGATTTCCCATCAAGAATATTGTTATAACTAAAATAATATCACAATTTTTTTATCACAATTTTTTAAATATTAATGAGTCATTTAATAAAAATTATAATAAAAAAAAATTTTGATATGGTCAATAGATAAAGCCATTTTTTAAAAAGGCATCTGTATATATGTATTACAAAATTAACATAAAGACGTACCCATATGAAATGGCAACATCCTCATAAATATCACAAGTGTGAATCACATCATGCCTCGTAGGAGGAATTCTTACAGATAATTTATCTTCTTTGTGCTTTTTAGAAACCAAACACATACGTGACAAAAGCTTAGCAAGAGAGTCTCCATTTTCACTAAAATTATCATATTTACTTTAATGTCTTGAATTCGACCAACAAAAAAATTAAACTAATTCATACTTAATGCCAATATATCCATTAGCTTTCCCGACATTGATGATTTCATTCCTGTAATCTAGTTTCGGATACAATTTATAAGTTCCATCAGGTGAATAAACTTTGCATTGTTCTACAGAGAACTTTTCGGAGCAATATTGAGAGAACATACAAACTAATGTATCTAATACAACGACAGCCTGAAAAAATTTTCTATTCAAATTTCGAAATAGATAAAAACATTGATAAATTATTTAAGTTTGTATAAAAATATAAACCTTTGTAAGGTCTGTAGCAGTACATTCGATAAAAAGATTCTTTGTTTTTGTGGAAATTTTCGAATGGTCACCGTTAATTATGGGTGGAAGAGAAAGGACTACGTTGTTACGGTCTTTTATCACAGGATAAACGGAACTATCTTTAATTATTCCCAAATACTGTTTGAGTTGTGCATGATGCTACAAATTCATCAGTTGCTATTAATTCGATGATCAAAACGAGTATATAATTATTTGAAAAATAATAAAATAAAATACGGCATAAAAATCCATTATTTCCACCCCAGTCATGGTTTTTTCTTGATTTAACGGTTTGAATTTGATTTGTTCTGGAGGTAGTGCATCATATATAAAAGGACCTTGCAACGTATCGAGATCATGTGTCCCAATTGCAACTAATGAGCGTTTTCTGCAGATATTTTGGTGAAGTTTATCCTGAAACATAAAAAATTCATATTTATAAAAATATATTTAAACGTTTCTTAATTATACTAACAAAAAATTAATATACACACTTGCAGATCTATAAAACTGTTGTAGGAATCTTTAGTAAAAGTTATATTCCTCAAAACAGCGGCAACGGCATATGGTCTGATAAGAGACGTAGACGGAGTTAAATGAAGCGAATTGACATCATTTGGAGTCTTCAAGACATATTGAGGAGGAGATATTCTGAATAACAAAAAGAGATTTTAAACAAATTCGTTTAGTATTAACATGCAATCGTTTATTACTAACTTTCCCTGGAATACTAAAAGACCGGTAGATAATCCTTCCAAGCATAAAAGATCGTAGCGATTCGCTGGTATGTCTATGCGATATAAAATCTCTTCAGAACCAGTTTCGGCAGCTTGTGCTCCTTGTTCTTTGGCGATCATTTGCTTTTCTGTCGTCTAAAACATTTTATTATTCAATTTGAAAATAAATGATAAAAATATAAAAACAAAGATAAAAAATTTAGAAACATAGATAAATTTTTTTATTCAAAATATAATTTAGTTTAACACTTGATGTGAAAAACTGTATTTTAATTAATTTATAATGTTTAAAAGGTTGAATTTCAAGCGTAAATAACTGTATGGTCCGATACATAAGGAAAAATTAACTTAAAATATAAATAAAGCGAGTAATTTATATACTAACGACTTCGTCCAGTTCCAGACCGAACTCGAAACATAAATCTTGAAACTCATCGTCGGCTGAAAATCATAAAATATCCGATAAGAAAGATATACTTATTGGTTTTGGTTAAAATTGCGCAAAGTTAACTAGAAAACTAATGTTGTCAATTAAAGAACGATCTATACGAAAATATGCATCGTTCACTAAATAGTTAATCGAGATTAGAGGACGAAAGAAAATATTAACTGTAAGTTTTTCCCAATGCTTCGAAAAGAAGGTCCCTTTTGACAGAAAGTGTCGGCATGTCTACGTTGACAGTTGACACGTGCGCGACGACAGGAAAGTGAGCCTCCTTACTGCTGACGCAACTGTTCACCTGCTTGCCTCATTTTTATGAAATGCCACCTTTCAGCGATATTTTTGTGTAAAATGTGAATTTTTTTAACTAATTTAATACGACGAATGTTTGGAAGGAGTTGGAAATTTCATGCTTGGTTTGACATTTGCGCGCACGATGTTAGCGCACACCGATGCTGGGGTATGAATAATTATAAAGCATTCATTAGATCGTTTAGCAGTTGCGCAGTTATGTGGTATGTGTTTAATTGTCGATTCTTATGTTCATAGACAATTTTTACGTATTATAATAATCTCTGATAATGAGTAATGGAATATTTCCTCTTTCTGTGTTATTAATTTTTTTACAATTGAATAAAACAATGAGCTAAAATACAGTAAACCCCCCTACAACGTCAAGATAGGTTCGACTTTATAAGGGGAAATTTAATTAATCAATAAATAAAACATTTTAATTTTTCTTTTTTTTTATATTTTTATGAGTTGTTTTTTTCAAATACGTTTGAAAAAACAAAAAAAATTGAATTTAAATGCATTTGAAAAAAATGGCGTTATGGGGGGGTCTTTAAAGAGGGGAATTCCCCCTATAACGTCCCCCTGGGGGACGTTATAGGGGGGGATTACTGTAATACAAAAATGATTCAATAGAGTAGGTATATTCTTCGCTTGAACATTGAATATTTGTAGCGTTGCAGTTTTTTTTAGTTTTGTGTTCGTGACGGTTCTCGTAAGCTCCTCATATTTACATTGACTATGTTTTTCAGTTTCATAAAATTACTAATAGTGGGGAGGCCCTTTATGCTTTGCTTTGAAGGTTCTGCGTTTACAAAATGTAATCGACTATTTTGAATGTATGAAAGTAAATACTGTATCAAAAGTTTTAAAAAATTGATGTTATAATATAGTAGTTGATTGCTGACATAAAAGTAAAAATATACGTAGATTTAATGAAAATTGTAAAATTTCGTTGTAGAAAAAAAAAACAGACATGGCCGAAAAGAGTTTAGGGAGCGACGCTCGTCCGAGATTATGGTCGTGACGGCGACGCGGTCCGAGAGAGCAGGCGGCCGCGGCGCCAGCCCGGCCCAGGTACTTCGCCCCCTTTTCGGAGCGCCCCCCGCGCCTGCGCCCCCTCGTCGCGAGTCTGCGGCCGCGGCGCGCCCCCCCCGCGGGGCCCCCGCCGCGCCCCGCGACTCCGCGTCCGGCCACCTTCGCTGACGTCTGCCACCATTTTTCATTGTTGCGTTGTGGCGTCGGACTTCGTTCCCGTCCACTTTGACGTTTCGGGGCGCACGCTCCGAGCGGGGGCCGAGCCCCTTCGACTGTTGTATTGTGTTGTGACAGGTGCGGGAGGTCTCCTTACGTAACGAGGTCGCCCCCGAGCGCCGTCGCCCTCCCCTCTTCGGCCCCCGTCGAGTGGGGCTCCGAGAGAGAGGGGCGGAAGCTCGCGGGCTCGGGCTTCGCGGGCGTTCGTGCGACGTTCGCTCGAGCTGCGTAAACATGGCGCCACGGTTTGACGTCACGCTTTTCAATTTTCCGTCGACACGCACGCCCATGGCGAGCTCGCACGTAGTGTCTCCGCGAGGCTTTTCGGGGGGGGGTTTTGAAGTCTCGCGGCGTGGGACTTCGCCCCTTTCCGTTCCGCGGGGACGTCCCGTTGTTTATTGTTGTTTACCCCGTGACGTTTTCTATTTATTTTTTTCGTGCGGACGACTTTTTTTGCACTTGCGCTATTCACCTTTTTCTAACGAAGCAAACAAGTTTGACGTTTCGTTTTCTAATAGTTTCTTGGAAAATTTTTGACTTTTTTTTTATTTACCTACAACTTGTTGCGACGCCTTTATTTGATTATTTCGCGTAACGCCAATTATCTTTTCTTTCACTGACACCTTTTCGTTTCTGCAATACGTTTATTTTTTTTATGGGTCTCGTTGCCATTGCCCTGCACCGTGTCGATATAGCGACACCTATAAAATATTTTCGATCCGAATACTCTATTGAATAAGATACTTTCAGCTCCGCCCATCCATGCGTTCATCAATAGATGTGTTCAGACTTTTGACTGACTGTCAACGTGCATTATTAAATATTAGTTCTATTGACCGATAGTGAGAAACATGGCCTTTGCCCGACCAATCCCTACGTTTAGTTTTTCTAAAAGGAAAGTGGAAGGGAGACACGTCTAGATGTTCTCTAGGTGCAGGGTGATGTAAAAGATTACCCTTTTTTATTTTGGCAATTGATCATCCCCAACAAACAATGGTTACTAATCATTATATTACCGTCCATAATAGACTACCTTTCACATTTTAATTTTAATCAAATATAATTTTTATTCAATATTATGACTAAAACGATATTATTTTATCGATTTGTGAAAGTACGCCATCACGGATAGGATAATGTTGGACGTGGAAAACTGTAGCGCCGATAGGAAAGGATATTGACGGAGACGCTGGCTCGCTTTTGTAAGACCTCATCGATCGACGTCGTCTAATTCCAAGGAGGACGTGGATTTTCGAGAACAACAGCACCTGTTCCGATCTACGCTCGAATTAAATTTTATCGGTCAATTGAAAGTGCGTTAATCAAATCTGCATCATATTGAAGGTATGTACTCACGTAGTACCTGAAATTAGAAACTGCAGTTTTTATTATGCATTCGAAATCACCTTATTTGACAAAATAAAAATTTGCACAAATAAGCTTGTGATATTTTCTTGTTATTTCAACTTGAGCCATACCGAAACTACCCGTAATTATTTGAAAACAATTCGTATTGTAACAAAATCATTGTTTCTAGTAATTTCATCGTTAAACATATCGTTCTCTCTTTTGCAATGTAATACACTGAAAAATAGTGTAAATTTTATAACCATCGTTTATTAACCTTCTTTTTTTGTTTTAGGAACACACTAGGATTATTTTGTGATGACTGTTTGTGTCGTACTAAATTTTGATGCAGTGCAGCTGGATTATCGTTCTGTTGTGAATCGTTTGCTTCAGAAACCATATACATTTCACAAGGTGAGAAGACTCGGTTCTCTATTTTTTATTAGTTGATTAATTATTGCGTTTCTTCGTCGAATCGTTACTTTATGTTGCGAATTGGTTCAATATGATTATTGACGTGCGTTTGAGAAAATTTTAAAAGTGAGATTGTGTGTTTGCAAATATTTAAATTGCAAACTTTTCTATATCGGATAGTGAGGGTTGAAAAAAGTTTTGTGTTTTATTTAATAATTTGAATAGTTTGAATGAATACTACATTATTGCTTGCTCTTCTAGTGTGCTAGCAATACTTTTCTCATATATTTCAAGTTCAAAAGAATTTATTTTATTTGAACGTTTTTTTATTCAATTTGTTTATTGGAAATACAAAATTATGTGTTTCGTTGGTTATTATTGCTAAACTTAATTTCTAACGTATTGGATAGCTTGCTTTGAATATTTCACTCGATAAACTTTGAGAAAAATAATTTAGAGTTTAATAGAGAATAATAAATTAAAGTTTGTCATAATTAGATTATTATCTTATATATTTCACTTTATAATTGAGTAAAAAATATTATCGATATCAATGGATTCTTTCAATACTTTATTTTTTAAGAAATGGATTAGATTCTGTTTGTTATAATTTTTGTAAAACTTACCATATATTTGCTCTTTTTATCAATTTATTTTTTCCATAGAAAATTATATAATATAGCTTTAAAGCCAAGTTAATCAATTTTATACAAAGATTATATATATATTTTTATAAAATCTTTGATACTACTAATACTATAATATAATTTCACCATTGCTATAATATATTTTCATAGCATATCACATTGATTCGACTATTAGATTTACCATGAATCCTCCATAGGAAAACGTGACTATGCTTAAATTTTGAAAAACTTTCATAGACACATTGCTTCCTCATTTGAAAGTGCACGTTCCACCCAAAACCATTTAACTTACGATTTAACAACACTATCACAATAAGTGAAATTCAATTTTGACGAGCATACAATCATTTTCGTCTTTGACAATATCAATTTCTACACATTTTTCGTCACTGCGGATATATAAATTCCACGAACGGCAATTGCATACATCATACGCACAACACAATGTCAATAGATTCCTCACACGAGAAGAACATATGAGGAGAATGGACGATCAGAGGACATTGGTGCAGAGGAGAGGGGGGGGCGGGAGTATGCCGACCTTTGTAGGCCGTTCACTGTAACCTTGCGCGGCCGTTATCCCCGTCTCTCTCGCTCCGCGACTCTCGCCATCCGTCCGTCTCCCTCTTCTTTGTGTCCGCGACACTAAACTATGGTTTGTGATGATGGTTTTTTTGTCCTCTTCGTGTGTGCGTACGTACAAGTCTGCTCCCTGTCGTATTTCGTCGAATTTTCGCCAATGTGCGATTTTGGCGCGACACCAGACTAGGAAAACGGCGCTTTGTCTCAGCCTTTTCGGAGCACGCGTCGGACATTGTCACATTTGAATGCATGCCAGTGGTCTTTCTTTCTTTCCGATGTTTAGGATCGAAAAAGTGGCCGATCATCGCTCCTGGTGTAAATATTATTATATATGTATGTACGTCGCCGTTTCTAAGTTTCGCGAACTCGGGATACAATAATATGTTTAGGGAGTGACGTTCGCGCACGTGTAAACATCGCTGTTTTTCCTCGGACAGTGCTCTTTCTGACGTGTTTTATCGCCGAGTTTATTTCGATTGCCCCAGAATTCGTCGCACATAAAAATATCAGCTTCATACAGATTCGCGATAGATAAAGTAAATTTCAAAACATTGCTGATTCGTCGAAAATAAAGAGGCTTCTTCGTCGCGAAAAAGTAACGCGCATTTTCGGATTCGGGGGAAACGACCGTGATCGTTGCACCCGCAGGACAAAAGTGGCACCACCTGCTCTCCCTGTTGCTTGTAACTGCGTTTCGGGTGCAACAATGCGCATTGTTTACCGTCCCGTGCCGGTGTCCGTTGTTCGAGGATCTCGATTATCTGCCTTTGTCGTCGAAGGAAAATCGGCGGGGCTTTGTTCTTTGGGGTCCGGTTATGAATTCGCGTAACGATGACGAAACGCATAAAACCGAAGGGTACGCTTTCAGGTAGAATCGACAGTTGGTGCATTTTTTTTGTTGTCGTTCGAAACGAAAGTGGCTCGTAATCTAGATCTGCGGATTAGTTTGAGGCTTTCGTTGTTTAGAAATGGAAATTGTTGATTTTTTTTTTCGTGAGTAAGTTTACCTGTGAAGTTTCTTTTCGTTTTCGCCGTAAGAAAGACTTTTGACGTCGGTTCATAGTCCGTGTTGTGTTGTGAATTGAACGTAGTAAAAAAAGTTAATACCTTTGTTATTGTTTCTAATATGAATCGGCGTTTTCGATAATAAATACGATTCGAATATAAATACGATTTTGGTCAGAATTTTTATCCCATTTATCAGAATTTATTTGACATTAGTCAGAATTTATATCACGTTTTGGTCAGAATTTTAATCAAAAGCGGTCAGAATAAATATTGAATGGTCCGAATTTTAACTGCGTTTGGCAGAATTCATATTAAACGGTGAGAATAATACTAAGAACCCTAACCTAATTTTATTCTGACCGTTTCGTTACTAAATTCTGACCATTTATTATTTTATTCTGACAATTCATCGTTTTGTTCTGACCGTTTTTAATTAAAATTCTGTCCATTTAATTTTTTGCCTTTTTTTATTATTACTAGCTGATAGTAAGTACCCGACGTTGCTAAAGACACGAATTTTAAATCAAACTATTTTTTAAATTTAAATTCATTAAAACAAATGCATAAAGCAGGCCGGGTATTATCACAATCATACACGGTGTGCCAGCGGTTTTTTTTATATAGGGGAGGGGGGGGTATTTTTTTGCGGACCGTCTCGTTTTGGATTCTGGGAAATATGGTCACCCTATTTTAATGATACAAATTCTTCTCGACAAAAAAATACATATACATGCCAATTTTTATGGCGATCGGTCGAACGGTGTTGAAGTGAAACGACTATATACAAACAAACAAACATCCATTTTTATATGTTAGTTTGAGTGTCCACTTCGTTTGTGCTCAAACAAACTAGTCAGTTTATTCACCTTTTAAATGCTCTAGTCCAATTGTTCAGGTGGTACGGCTATTTTAGTTGTTTACTCTTATGCTAAATATCAATAAGGTGGAAATTGGTATCTCAACAAATGATCGAAATTACGCGTAGTGTCTGCCCGTCGTGTTAGAACTTCGAGAGTTTGTTTTGAACACGATTTCACAACTAAAGCTAAAAACGCTAACCCAAGCACGATGTTTATGACGTCTGTTTTCAATTATTTGTTGGCAAAATGTGACAGTCGACATTCAAACTAAAATGCATAGTTTGGGTATACCCGAACTAGTATGGGCGTAAACAAACAAAAGTTTACACTCGACTGCGACATATATATATAGATCATTGAATCGTAAGGACGTCATCGTCCTGCTTCCCGTCCTTTTTTACCTGTTCGCTCCGAATACACCGTTACAAGGAAACAACATTCGGACACCCACCGCTGTTTGCGAGGCGCCGTGCGTGGCGGTGCGTCGCGCTGAAAAAACGCAACACGCCCGTGCACCGCGACGGTGACTTGCGTTTCGCGCGCGGCGCGCTTCGCCACCCCGACGCACCGCGCTCCGAACGGCCGGCGCGCGATGACACGCGGAAATGTCGGCGCGTGACGTCACCCGCGCGCGACCAGCCGACGTCCGGTGAGTCAAACCGGCCGTCCAGCGGCTCCAGGAAGCGCAGGCACCGTGCACGTGCACGGTCGGCGGTAGGGTTGTCGACGTTGTTTCGGCGAAATGTAGTGTTTTTTTCTAACTATGCTATAAAAATATAGTGCACTTCAAATATATAGTGTTTTGTGGAAAAGGCGAAAAAAAATACAGTAGAATCTTACTAATCCGGCACTTCGATAGAACGGTACGTCCAGTAATCCGGCATTTCGATAGAACGGTACGTCCAATAATCCGGTACCCTCCGCCCGCGCCTCTATACGTATGCGCTTCGTCGTCGTCTAGCAGTTTAACCTCAAAACGTACTTATTTACCTGCTGTTTTCAAGTGAGAATAGTGTAGTTAAAAATTTCAAGTAAATGGAAACACAAGACTCTAGCTTTAAAATATAAAATGGACATTTTGAAGAAGTTAGATATTGGAGAAAACATGCGCAATCTAGTAATCCGAACGTTCCAATAATCCGGCACCTTATAGTTTTTAATAGTGTCGGACTAGTGTGATTCTATTGTGTTTGTTTGTTACTCATACATTTATTAAAAAGTATATTTTTTGCACTTCTCGCATTTTTAACAAATTTTTATTTGAAATTAAAGTGTCTCATGCTTTATGAAATTCAATTTTTACATTAAAAGAAATCGAAAGCTCGTTTTTTAACTAACGAAATGTACTACATCTGCTTCGTTCTTCTCGCCAGTTCGAATTCATAAGCGAAAGTATCCTTTCTGTAATGTCGAAGTGGCGGGAATAGTGAGCAGGAATGGAATAAATTTGGCAAGTCATTTTCAGCATTTTCAAAAATATGCTGCACATTTTTGACATATAGTTTTGTCCGTAAACTCCCTACATCCTTTTACTTTTGCAAAGATTTCATTTAGTATTGTTATTTCAGAGTGAAAGTCGCCCATTTCAATATTCGATTATAGATTCATTTCGTTTGTGTAAAATAAATGATTTATTTTTTAAGTTTCGACGTTGAAAATGTGGTATTTTTGCCTACTATATATTTCCTCAACGGTATATAGCACACAGACCTAAAATATAGTACAATAAAACAGGATTTTTCACTTCAAATTAACACTTTTAAATTCAAATGAACACTTAATTTTCATTTTTGAAAAAGTTTTAATTTGAATTGAAGTGTTAGGCCAGGCACCACCTGCGATTTGTAGTCGCGGCGATCGTTTAGTCGCGAAAATGGAACGCATTTTTTTAGGTTGAAGTGCGCCCATATGATTTATGAGCGCACTTCAACCTAAAACAATGCGCTCCATTTTCGCGACTACAAATCGCAGTTGGCGCCTGGCCTCACTTTGAATAGAAAAGTGCTGCAAAAAACCCGAATTACACCACGGTTGGCAACCCTAGTCGATCGGCGTGAACCGCGCGCGGTTGGCAGCACTGGGCCCGTTTGTGTGTCACGGGCGGGGGGGGAGGGCGCTCTCCGCTCAGTCCAGTGCGGAGCTCCGTGGCCGGCGGTCCGCGCGCAGCGAGCAGCGAGACTCACGTCCTCGTCGGCGCTATATGTGCGCATCGGGTGCCGCGGGGGACGGGGGCGCGCGCTCACCGCCGACACGACCACTGCCACGCCCGCCGCCGCACGCTCACGCTCACGCCCGCAGCTGACGGCCGACGGGCCGGCACCACACCCACGGCCGGTACGACTCCGCTCCCGGGGCGACGTTGCCGCCATGGCGCGCTTATTGTCGCGCGCGCGCCGTGCGTCCGTTCGGGCGCCGCGCTCAGCTGACGCGCGCCTCCGTTGTTTTGGCGCTCGCACCTGCCGCGCGCGCCTTTGTCTCGCCGAGGGGCGCGCGCGCGGCCGAAACCGAGAGTGGCCCCGAGGAAATGGGGCGCAGGGGCGGCGCGGGGCGGTGACCCGGTTGCGACGCCTCCGCCCCCTGCCTCCCCCTCGCCCCGCCCCCGTGCCATATGCGCGAGGGCGCGCTGCGTTTTCGCCCCGTTGTTCGTTTCGCTTTCGGGTGGGTGTGTGTTGGGAAATTTGCGATTTTGAAAGTGTGTTGCGAGTGATTTGATTTGGATTTTTAATGCAATTTATGGGTTTATGGTACTGAAAATTGTGTTTTTTTTTTTTTTTTTTTGATTGATTTCGTCAGTATTTTGTATGTGTTGTGTGGAAAGTCAGTTTGACAGTTCTCAAAAGTCATTTTGATTCAGTACTGACGATAAAAGGTGTATAAGAATAAACACTTCATAAACATAACCTCCAAACTAAACGCGAAAATCAAACAAACGCATACAGTAATCCCCATAATATTCGAAAAATAAAAACTCGTAAAAATATCAAAAAAAAAAAAGAAAATATTTCATTTATTGTCTTCCTAAATCCCCTCCTATAACGTCGAACCTATCTTGACGTTATAGGGGGGATTAATGTATTTTTATTCTTATCAAATTTATCAAAAAATAATTTACGCACCTATACGACAGATTGCCCCATTTATTGTTCATCAACATCGTTCGTTTATTCGTAAAACAAAACGCTATTTCATAACCACAAAAAAAAGTTTGATTCACCGATTCGTCATAGCGGATTTTCTAGTGCGGCGATAAGAGCAAGTCTCGCAAGTGTGACTCACGTCACGGGAGCCCGTTTCCGAACTTCTCGCGAATCGGTGACTCGTCGTTCCGATAAGAGCCAAAATTTCACGCACCGACTTCATTCTCGAACGTGCGTCCGATCGGTCGACTCGTCGGGCCGATCGGTGAAGCACTTCGTATATCCAACCTTCGTTTTTCTCGTTGGCATTGCGTTCGAGCTCACAGACGTCAGCGTTCAGTGCCAAATAACGTGAGAGAGACTATATCTCTGTTTATTATCGTGTTGTTGTTTTCTAGTATGTTCCACGCACTTAAAATTCTGTTGTTGTTGTTTTGAGTTTTTTCTGCGCGTTTTCGAAATTGAAAGTATTTTCGATTCGACGGTGTTTAGTGCAAGGTTTCCGGGACGCTCTGTCCCGTTATTTTCGCTTCGTGTTTACCGGTCGAGCTCGGGCGAGGTGTACCTATCCCGTATATAGGTACGGCATCAGGTGCATCGTCTCCGGCCGAAGACCGGTTGGCGAAAGTTGTCATGTCACTACATATTACGCGTGTGCGTGTATACGTGGTGGAAAATCGCTTTTCTGCTCGGAATCTGATCATAAAGATTGGCGGGTTTTTCAAAGTGAAATACGTTCGTGTATAAAGCAGTGGCGGCTCGAGAAAATTTGTAGTGGATGGGCTGCAGCGATGAAAATAGTGCGTATGTTCTTATGTGCGAAATACAATGACGTCATCATCAAAATATGTTTTGCAAAAAAATACTTTGTACAGGGTCCGGCTGCAGCCCTTCACGACGAGCCGCCACTGTATTATAAAGTGATAGATTTATTTATATTGTGTTACGCTTATCGTTTTGTGATTGTTGTGTATTTAATTTCACCGTCGTCTATCATGTGCGCGCGGAGTGATCGAGATCGTATCGTAAACATATTCGCCGCGTCTTCGTTTCGCTAGAATTATTCGCATTTTTTCCCCCCCGATTCCGAGAACATATAATTGCTCGCGTAGTTTTTTCGGCGGACGATGCCAACAACCACACCGCTCTTCCGGGTCATGATAATGCAGGATTCTCGTTCGATTTTCGATTTCGTGCGCTGTCCACCGCGCACACACATACCCGCCGAGATTTCACATTTCTTCGAAACGAAACTTTCCAAACGTCCGCCGCGAAAGCCTCCCGAAGACGGCGACGTGCGCGTTTTTTTTTTGCCACCGCAATTACGAAACGACAACAGGAAGCGTTGCGAGCGAGGTTCTCCACCATGTTCAGCTGGAGCTGACCTCCGACTGCTCGTTTGGAGGTCTGTCGACAAGGTGACCGTCGGTGGAGGAAGCTTCTTTGTCTTGCTCTCTCATTGTTGTCGATTCATTTTGTTAGGTTTATTCATATCCGTTTGTTTGCTTATGCGAGCTCTCCGTTTGGGTTCCGCGTGCGTGCGGGCCGTTTTCGGATCTTTTCGACTGTTTGATCGTCGATTATGGAAGTCGTTTTTCTGTTATTTTTTCATGGCTACTATTTCAATATTTAGAATTTAAACACGACTTTGGTCAGAATTTTCATCCCATTTATCGGAATTTATTTGATATTGTTCAGAATTTTAATCAAAAATGTCAAAATTCATATTAAATGGAAATAATCAACTGACGTTTAACGTCAAAACTTGGATGCGAATGTATGTGTGAATTCAGAGTACTGACTTAAAACTTTTAACTGGATTTGTATGTGTATGCGTTTCACCGTTTGGGAGGTTGGTACGTTTATCGGCGGTAAGCGACTTTTACCCCTAATCCGACCGTTTCGTTATTAAATTCTGACCATTTATTATTTTATTCTGACAACACATCATTTTATTCTGACCGTTTTTGATTCAAATTCTGATCATTTAATTTTTTGTCCGTTTTCATGTCGGTGTGTGCACGTTTTCGATTTGCGCTGCACGCTTCCGAGACCTTGCCTTATCGATTATGGTGCGGTGTGCGATTTGCGTATTCCGTGTGCAAAGAAATTCTCTGAACGCAAACAGTTTTTTCATGTGCGAATTATATACGTATGCTCTTTTGTGCGAAATTAATGTTTCGCCCGTCTTTGTCCGCAGACGCTCGATTCGCCTTTTTGTGTCGGTCTGTTGTTGGCTAGCTTTTTGATTTTGTTTACGCTGCAAACTTTTAATGGTTCGTTTCTCCGGTGAAATCTTGTTAAAAGTCATCCATGACGGGTTTGTGGTGCAAAATGGCAACATGAAATCGTTCGATGCGAAGGTCGGAGACGCAACGCTCATTCTGATGTCGGATTTGTCAATTTTCACCCGATTGTGTTTGGACTGCTTCGTCGTCAGTAATTAGTTTGCATTTCGCGACTTTTTCGCGTGTGCGAGTTCGCGGTTTTTGTTGTTTTTTTTCCGCGCGGTAATTCCGGAAAAGTGTGACATAAAAATCTGACACATCGCGTTGTTTGCGGTTTATTCGAAGATATTTTTAAATTTGTTGGAATTTCCCTGTTTTACGTTTCCTTATGTTTATGAATTACTCTTCCGCTGCGAAACGTTCATTCAAATTCATAATCAAAGTCGACGTTTCCGAAATGTTACGGTCAAATCATATTCCGATTTAATAAATTAGCATATCGGCGATTTCCTCGCATATACCTTCAACCCCTCTCCGCACGTACATTTCCAAAACTCGTCCGCATCTTCCGCGACACACACACCCGTCATCATTTCATCATCGCCGTCATCGGGACCATCATCGCTCGGATGTCGTGTGTTTCTGTTGCGTTTTCCGTTTTCAATGCGTTGACATTGACCCTCTGCGTGCCGTCGTTGCGAAACCGTTTTCAGGTCAATGTTCCGGTGTGTGTGTGCGCGCCCGCGACACACATACACTCCGTTGCGCAACATTCGAATTGTTACTTTTCCTATTTCCAAACGGCTATCTATCTGGCTTACGTGCGCTCGTTCGCATGTAACAGTCGTGGCTGCGAGCGACGGTTGTACGTATGGTGGAGTCGGAGGAATGGGGTTTTCGATGGAGACTATGGGTGTTGGATGTAGAATGTCGTGTGTGAAAAAAGTGGGACTGAAATAAGTTTTGGCTGATTTTTTGACGTTTTACAAAGTATAAAGCGAAAATTTAGGCACTCGAGTTGGTTTTTTTTATGATATTATTTTCGTCGACGGTAATTATCTTATTTGCCAAGAATAATTATTGTTATTGCTAAAATTAAAATGTATTTCTAAGGTTCTTTCGTTTCTGTTTCGTTTTAATCATCTTATAAAAGTTTAACTTTAAAAAAATAATTTGAAATGTAAAATTTTCGTATGCAGCATGTATAAAATTTACTTCTGAACAAAGGACTCTTAATCTTTCCCTCACCACATTTATCCATTGTTAGTGATTAGACAAATACAATTTTCGATAAGTTCGAATACTAAAAACATCTATGTATTGAACGCTCAAATTCTCGACACTCATCGTTTTCTAAAAACCAAATTGATTCAAAATATATATATTAATTTGATCAAATATTGACTCAAATAACGTTTTCAAGTATTAAAAATTTCGGTCACGTCCCCTTAATTGTTGTTTGTGTAACAGCAAAAGTGAGGCGGTTCGAAAAATTCCAATCCGACCACATCGGCACGTAACACTTGATGTGCCGTTTTTTGCGCTCTTGCGTTTTGCGAATACGCGCGGTCGTAAAAGTGAACTTTCTTCCAGTCGTGCCACATTTGACCGGTCGTACGTATGACCCGTTACTTTCCGCAACCAACCCACAAAGACTTTATGGCCACGCCGTGCCATAACGTGTGTGCGCGCACTTTGCGAGACCCACAATCTGAACGTCGACTTTGTATTTTTACGTAACCCCGCCGAATTGTGTCCAAATTTCGTTTTCTAATCGCCCAAATTGCGATTATACATCGGTCATATTCGATTTCGTTATAATCGAGCGTTCTTATGTAAAGTTTTCAATACTGAAGATTCGAAAGTCGAATTCAGTTTTCAGTTTCGGTTTCGGTCGCACGTCATCGTCATTGCACAAGGGGGGAAAATGTAACGCCGAAGAAGCGGGCGCTCGTTATAACGGCCCAACGGCTCCCGTTAGAGCCGTTCGACGGCTTTCTTCTTCCCCCGTTTCTTATCCTCGTCGTTCCGTTTCGCTCTAACGGCGGGAGCGCGTTCGGTTTTATTTTTATTGTCGCCTCGAAATTAATTCCGTTTTGCAACTAAACGGACCGCTCTTACGTCACTAGTGTGAGCCCCTTCTCTTATCTGCGTTGCATTTCGCCCACGACGCACTGTGGCTCTTGCGCTCGAACGCGCTAAGATACACATTCGCGGTACAGGGTGTGACGAAAGTCGCCGCGCGCTACGCAAATGCGCGAATTTACGTTTTAACGCGCGCTATCATAAGAACGACATTGTGGTCGGGCCGCGGCCCGTCCATTGTCTCGTTCTCTCTCGGGTTGCGAGACTTTCGCGTTTCGTTTCGTTGCGAACGACCGCCTCGTTGGCTCGAAAACGAAACGAGAATAATTAACGAGCTGGCGGGATTTTCGCGTCATCGGGTTTTTCTTGGACGGAAAAGTCAGAGGGGTCGCCGATTTAGGTTTTTCTTGGACGGGAAAGTCCACGGGGTTGTGAATTCGATTGCGAAATGCCACGTGTATACGATTTTCGATTATGCTATGTATAAATGAGGGGCTCGGCAGTAAATAGTGCTAAGCGCTATAATTATAAAATCGAGTTTCTTTTATTTACTACAAAAATCAATACTTTTACTACGGAAATTAATAAATATTTGCTCATTCTCTCGAAAGATGGCAGAACCATGTCGGGTTACTCCTATTTTTATGTGTCACAGTTCGAGTGTCCACTTCGTTTGTGTACGAACAAACTAGTTTGTTTATTCGCCTTCTAAACGCTCTAGTCCAATTGTTAATGTGGTATGACAATTTAAGTTGTTTGCACTCAGATAACGTTCTTATGTTAAATATCAATAATGTGGAAATTGGTATGTCAACTAATGATCGAGAAATACGCGTAGTGTCTTCACGCCGTGTTAGTTTGAACTTCGAGAGTTTGTTTTGAACACGTTTTCACAACTCAAGCTAAAACGATAACCCAACCTAACCTTAACTCATGACATCTGTTTTTAGTTTAGATGCAATTATATGTAGGTAAAATTTGACAGTTAACATTCAAAATAAAATCGATAGTTTGGGTATACATAATCAAAAGTGGACACTTGAACTGTGACATGCACGTAAACTTGTTTTCTTAATATCTCCAAAAGTGACAAGTGTCGCTTAGCACTATTTACTTCCGAGCCCCTCAAACATAAAGGATAGTTGATCTGTGCGGTTTGCAAAGGCCTTGTAAACTAACAAGCACCTGTACGCCGAACGGAAAAAAAACCAACACATTCGAATGTCAAACGTTGAATTTCTTATTATTTAAGATCGTATTGGAAATATTCACTTTCGAACGTTATTACGACGAATCGGAGATCGTTATCGTGCGATGCGGCGTTTCGAAGCAACAGGCTCGTTAGTTCGATCGTTTTCTTGCACAGAATCGAATCCACGTACGTTTATTGGGCCGATTAGACGTCCGTCGGTCGAATCGAGCGTTAAATTGTCGATAAGCGAACCCAACGACGAAATAAGGTCGTCGCTCTCGAACAAGAGATTTTCATTCATGAAGATTCGACGCAATTAGAACCGCACGGCCCGTTTTCGCTCTCGACGAAATATCTGCGTTTTGTGTCGCATTTAGAGACGTGTGATTTTGCTCGTTCTTCATTAACGACTGCAATTTGTCGCTATTATGACGGCGACGGTCGGCTAGGTCGTCGTCAATAATGGAACGCTCGTTTGCATACCCGTCTCGTTTCGACGGAGTGCGGTTTTGACATGTTTACGTCTCTGGATGTTTTCTGATTGTTAATTTATACGGCGATGAAATGCTGCGGTGTTTTTGTGCGTTCTGAGAGTTGGAAAAATGTAAATAGGCGGGCTTTGTGTGTGTGTTTTACTGTCCTTTGTTTTGAGCGTGAAAGTTCGGGTGTTTGTTTGATATGCGTTTGGTATTTTTTTAATGCGGTTTGTACGCTATTTTATCGCAAGGATCCGCGATAAAGTTGACAAAACAAATACAGGATGTCGGCGAATAGATAATATTTTATGTTTTATTTTGTAATATGCGTAATTATTAGAAGCAGTCAATATAACCTTATTGACGATAATTATATCTACTTTACTCGTGTTTGTTGTTTTGTCGTAATTAGACCATTCGTCGACTAAACATTTCAATGAACAAAATCATCAATACGATTCACTCATCTTATATAAATCGCATACATATTTTTAACATCGCACTTTTTCCTATTTCAGGTCGAACAATTCCGAAGAACAGAGGAGATTCATGATAGCACTGCCCTTTATTCTTTCGGGGAGGTGAGATACAACACACACACACACACACCACACAAAACCGACCGCACCGCACACTTTGTTCATAAACACCGTCATTATCGTCTATCGTACCTTTCGGGCGTCGCCTCCACAACTACGACCCGTCCAAATTTAAACACAAAAACCGACAAAGAAGACGCGCCGCCAAAAAACCCAAAAGCGCACATCACCCACAAAGCGAGACCACAGCAGGGCAGGGCAACGACATCCCGGCCGACGCCGGAGGGTAGGACCCCAGGACGTGCACTCGAAGCGCACATAATAACGTCATCGCGGTCCTCCTGTGTGCCGGTTGGGGTTGGGGCCCCCTCCTGCGGGCCGGGCGCGCCGCCGGGGCTGATGACCCCCGCCGGGGGCGATGCCCTCGGAGGGATGCGCCCCCGGCGAATGCATTCGCCCCCCCAAAGTGCGACGCCCCCGCCGCTACTGCTGCTGATCGGCTTTTTTTGGTGTGCGTGCTTGTGGATACGAGGAATGTCGGGTTTTTTCGCGTCGACGATGTGTGCTCTTTGGGATTTTGTGTTATGGTGTTTTCGTATTGTATGGAATTTTTGATATTTATGAAATGGTGTAAACGCGAGGGATTGTTGTAGTACGGGGTCCCGCATTGTTTGTGGATGTCGTAGTTCAAGTGTAAACTTTTGTTTGTTTACACGCATACTAGTTAGGGTATATTCATATTAGTTTGGGTATACCCAAACTATTGATTTTAGTTTGAATGTCAACGGTCAAATTTTACGATCAAAACGGTCATAAGTATCATGCTTGGGTTATCGTTTTAGTTTGAGTTGTGAAAACGTGTTCAAAACAAACTATCGAAGTTAAAACTGACACGGCGTGTAGACACTATGCGTATTTCTCGATCATTAGTTGACATACCAATTTCTAGCATATGAGCGTTATCCGAGTGCAAATAACTTAAATTTTCGTATAACAATTGGACTATAGCTGTTTATAAGGTGTATAAACAGACTAGTTTGTTCGTGCATAAAGGAAGTGGACGCTCAAACTGTAACATGGAAACTTTATAGTGTTTGAATTGTATTTGGGTTTGTGTGTTTTTTGGATTGAAAATTGGTTTGTGAACGCGCGCCTGTGGCGATGTATGTTTGGGGAGGGTTAACGATGCTGGTGCAATGCAATAAACTTTGGTGGACCAATCGCGTGTGTGCATTTTGGACCGGATTAAGTTTACGCAGTGTTTAGTCTATTTTTTCATATATATATATTCGGATAGAAAATGCGTGAATATTTGAATTTCGGCGAATTTTTATATATAGAATGTTTTTCCATTGACATTTCTTAGCAACCAAGTTTGTTTGTGTCTGGTGTTGTATGTCATTAATTCATTTTGGATCGATCGAATAAAAAAGTATATTTTATCATTGCCATAAAGAAACGCGAGGAGTGTTTTTCTCGTACTTGAGAATACATGCAAACGTATTTAATTTTGTAAAGTCATTACACTGAAGTGTATATTTCGAAGTTCCTTGCTTCGTCAAACTTATAACTCGTCATGAATTCGAACCAGTTCCAACCGCTGTTTTGCCATTACCGCGTAATGTATAATACATTAATACTAAAAACAGTATTATTACATATTTACATCGTCCGATGTTTTTATGGTCTCGTTTTACGTAGCATATGTTAAAATTAAAAAAAAAACTCGTTCATTATGTAAATTTTTACATAAATTATATTTCGAAAAATGCAATCGTTAAAAACAAGTGGAACTATCCTTCGTGTTATTATTTATTACGCGTTGAAACTTATCGATCAGTCATAACTAGTTGTAATCAGTGACAAGCAGTTAATAGTGCGCAGATAACAGCGTTTTTTTTTTCTTCATGAAATGGCAGTACAATTTGAACTTTCAGTACCCCGTACAAAGGTCATTTTAGGGTTTTCGAAATATCTTATCCGCGACACCGTCTGGGAATCGAGCTGCGAAGAAAAAAGTTATACCGCAACATTTTTATGAATAGGACACGACGCTACAATTGTTATCATGTCGAAACGATTTGGCCTCGTCTTTATTATCGCACCGATAACGAAAAATAGGCAATACTTATCGTCGTCTCTCAATAGTCAGTCTTTTGTCCGTTTTCCCTTCCACACGTCGGTCGTTATTGTTTCTCATTTAACGAGTCCACACAAAGCAATCTATAGATAATCCAGCTGCACAGAAGCTATTTCAAATTGTTAAAATGCTCGTAGAAAAAAAAATACGATAACGCACGTCGATTCGCGTTTGAACTTTAACAAAACGTTTTCGTTATCGCCACATTTTATTTTCAATGCGAAATCGATAAAATACTCCGTGCGTTTTGCATCATTTTATACGTTTGTTTGCCAAGTGTGATTTTCAGCATTGACCTTGCACTTTAGTGCGGTCTTTGTTCGCAGCACGTTTATAATTAGGAGCCGTGCAAAATTCGAAATAAAACACGAACGATTTATCGCACAACGTCAACGAACCATCCGTTCCGTTGCAAATCCTAAGGATTGCGCGTCTATACATTTCCCTCTAAACACCTTTGTCTTTAAAATAAACATGTTAACGTTCGTAACGCTTCACTACACAATAAAAACCCCGCTATAACGTCAAGATAGATTCTACGTTATAGGGGGCTAAGGTTTTTATGGTAAAAGTAATGTTTTTTGGAAATTTTTTCGGTTGTTAACTGCTTGTTTCAAATGCATTTAAACGATATATGTAAGTTTACTATATATATGTCACAGTTGAAGTGTTCAGTTTTGTTTGCTCATATCCATACTAGTTTGGGTATACCCAAACTATCGATTTTAGTTTGAATGTTAACTGTCAAATTTTACTTACATATAATTGTGTCTAAACTATAAACAGACGACATAAGTATCATGCTTGGGTTAGGTTGGGTTAGCGTTTTTGCTTAAGTTGTGAAAACGTGTTCAAAACAAACTCGAAGTTCAAACTGACATGACATGTAGACACCACGCGTATTTCTCCATCATTAGTTGACATACCAATTTCCACCTTATTGATATTTAGCATAAGAGCGTTATCTAAGTGCAAACAACTTAAATTGTCGTACCACATTAACGATTGGACTAGAGCTGTTACAAGGTGTATAAACAGACTAGTTTGTTCGTGCATAAACGATGTGGACACTCAAACTGTAACACATATATATGTATAACTAGACGGATAATTTTCAGTTTAAATGATGATAAGGGAACGGATATCGAACTGGATGTATAAGTAACTGGATTCGCTTCGTTGTTGAGTTTCGCACGGGCGACTAACCATGGCCAGCACGCCCATTGTCGTCCAATCGTTTGCCAATCAATGGACGGTTGGTCAATGTGTCATCGGTTGGGCAAAATCTGATTTGTGTCACTGCCTCGTATGCGTTTTTCTTTTTGTAGTTGGGAAATGCGTTCGCGGTAAATGTAGTCCGTGCGCGTCATCATTAAGGTTGCGATTAATTTTATCAGAAATTTGATTCGTCAGAAAACGTGTATACATATGTAGTTAGCTTATCGCCATTGACGTCTGATGACAATTCATATCGATTTTCTTATCGTTTACGAGAACGATCGTTCGGTTTTTTCGAATTTCGTTCATGTCTTAAAACGCGCGTATCTCGCGGCGCATTAATTATTAATTTTAACTATTCACTTTCACTTTTACGCTTTCAGTACACGCAAAATTGAGTCGTTTCCATCGACAACAACAACAATAATAACTCACACGTGAAAATGAATATTTATCTCTTTCCATTCGACAAAACCGACGAATCACCGATGATATTCATCATCGAAAATTTTCATACACCGACCACATGGTGCGCGAACATACTCCGATACGTTTTCCCACATCCGTTGTTGACAAACAAGAAACACATCTGTACACACACTCACGCCTCTTCCAGATAAAAGGCGCAGATCGGACGTCACATATAACGAATCGCAATAATAACGAACGGCAATAATAACGAAACGTAACTCGAAAACTGCCATCCGAACGCGGCCACGTCGCCAGGGTTAAAAGTCACAGTCTTGGAAGTCCGATTGCGTTACTTACTTACTTAATATATAATACTATACACGCCTGTGACGCCGTTTCGTTGGCCGGCCGTTTGAAATTCGACGTGTGGTAAATTCACGTATGTGCTTCGTACGGACACGTGTGGTCGAGAGCGTTTCGTGGTGTGTCTCTCTCTCGATTATCACACTTCACCTACTGACCTATTTGCGGGCGTTTGTATCGACTCGTTTCGAATGCGCGTGCGTTTTTTTTTTAATTTCGTCGGGCGCATTCCTTCGTGGACGTGTGTGCATTTTTTGGCCCTAGAGATGATCGGTTGCGTTCGATGGAAAAATTTCGGGTGGTTATGTCGATGTGCAATTTCGTATCATCGTGTGATCTTGAGTGATTGTTGCGTAGATTCGTGTTCATGGGCTGTTTTGAGATATTTTTTTTGATGTTGGTGGATTTTGATGGAAGGATGTTGGGAGGTGCTTTTGTGTGGTTGATGTGGATGTTCATAATGTTGGATATTAGGAGTTCTTTCGATTTTTTGCAGTTGGTAGTTCGTTGATTTAAAAAGGCTACCATTTAAATGGTCAGAATTTAAATAAGGTTTTGGTCAGAATTTTGACCTGTTTTGGTCAGAATATTTTGGTCAAAATTTTAATGAAAAGGTCAGAACAAATATTGATTGGTCGGAATTTATATTAAATGGTCAGGATAATATTAAGAACCCTAACCTAGCTTATTCTGACCATTTATTATTTTATTTTGACAATTCATCATTTGATTCTATCTGTTTTTAATTAAAATTGTGACCATTTAATTTTTTGCCATTTAAAAATCGTTAAAAGAATGTTTAATGTATTGTATTTTAATTTGGTTTGAATCCGTAGAGTTGGAAATGTTTGGTTATCGTAGCGAGCGTTATCATAGTAATAATTTGTTATGGGTGTTACCACAAACATATAGAAATCGATTATTTTTATATAAAGGTAATTTGATATTGTAAATTTTTCACTTTTTGAATTTGAAATTGAAAGAAGAGTGTTTGGGATATTCTCGGGTTTTTTATTTCGTAAAATTTCTTATACCTACATAAATTGTTTAATATTTCAAATCAATGAGTATGATGTAATTGTTAGTTAATCCATAATAATTAGAAATCGTATGTATTACGTATGAAATAGAAATTTGCTTATCAGATCTAAAATCATATCGAATATCTATCTATATGAATATAAATAGTTTATAAAACAATGAAATGATAATATCAATCTTTATTGATCAAAAGCGACAAAACCCTCATACGTACACTTTTTATAACAATCCAATTTTTCGTCAATAACAATCATCGCTTTATTATATAAAAAAAAAACTGCTTCAATTTCCGATTCATACTTACGTCACCACAGAAGTTTCACCCCGAAAAGCACTCTTAAAACAAAATTCGATCAATCAACCAATTTGCGTTCAAAATTTTTCCCACAAAAGATCTCGACCCACACCATTATCAAAATCGAACAATTGAACCCCGATATCACGAACTCACCCATAAAAATCGTAAACGCGAACGTTTTCTTAATCGTGCGTCGTTGCGGATCCGAACTGCACCGTTTGCGGTTCAAAGGCGCCCAACGGTGGTGCAGAGGCGTGCTGTGGGTCGGCCTTGTGCCCCCATCCAACAGCTGTTCATTGCCGACGATTACACACGTGCATCGCTGACACGTACTATATGTATGTATGCATGCCAGGCCCCGATGAGTGTGTATGTGCACGCGTTACACCTTTGTTTGCCGTGAGTTGGCTGTGATGATTGCGGAGCAGTTCGGTTCGATTTGCGAAAATGTCGAATGCGGGTAGGGTTGCTGATATTTTTCGGTGGAATATTCGATTTTTTTAAATGAGCTATGAAAATTAATGGTGCATTTCGAATAAATATAGTGTTTTATGGAAAAATAAATATATATATACTTTGTTACTCATTTCTTTTTGGAAGAAGTATGTTTTTTTGCACTTCTTGCATTTTTTGATAAATTATTATTTAAAATAAAAGTTTCATTCTTTATGAAATTCAATTTTTACATTAAATTAAGTCGAAAGCTCATTTTTATTTAATGATGTACTATGTCTGCTTCGTTCTTCTTGCCACTTCGAATTCATGACCGAAAATATCCTTTCTATGAATGCCGAAGTGGTGGGAATAGAGAGTACAAATTAAATTATTAATTTGGCAAGTTATTTTCAGTATTTTTGAAAATATACTGCCATTTTTGGCTTGTAATTTTGACCGTAAAGTCAATACAACCTTTTACTTTTGCACAGATTTCATTTGATATTATTTCAGAGTAAAGATCATCCATTTCAATATTCATTTTATTTGTGTAAAATGGAAGATTTGCTTCGGTGTTGAAAATACAGTATTTTTGCATACTATATATTTCTTCAACAGTATACAGTACACAGACCCAAAATATAGTACAATACTATATATTATAGTACGTCTGGCCATCCTAAATGTTGATCGTATTGTTGGAAATGAGCTTTGGTCGGTGTTTGTTTTTAAATTATCTTGTCACTGTTTGATTTCTGTTGGTGCGGTTGTTTTGTAGTCGGTTGGGTAACTTTGGTTTTTTTTGATATTATTAGGCAAAAAAGTAATCAATTTTTTTTCATTATTTCAGGTGACATTTCACTCCTGACACATTTGGTGGGATCAGTGAATTTATTTCTAAATCATAGAAGAAAAATAGTTGCTGATTTTTCTCTAAAAAGTGACAAGACATTTGTGTGAATATATATAAATTACATATATTTGAAAAGAAAAAAATCTAACGAACTATATATATATAAATATCTAATTTTCCTATTTTATCGACTAAATAGTTGTTCATATTCTGCTTCTTTTATTAGTGTGTATAAAAGCGTGTTTTTCTTAAGTTTTTGGTTATATTAACGGTGAAGTGCAATATATTGGTGAATAACGTCACGTCACGCACCGAAATTGACTTACAAAAGTAATTGCTTTTGAGAAATTACAAGTGATTTAGTTTTAAATAGTCCAATTGAAAATACATAAAAATGGAGAGGGAATCAAATCCAATGGAAGCCTTGTGCAGGTCGGGATGTGGATTCTATGGTAATCCTGCCACAGATGGATTGTGCTCAGTTTGCTTCAAGGTAAGAATTTCACTATGATTTTCAATGTGATTTTCTGCTGAAGTATTAAATTTAATTTTTGCTAATATTTATAATATTGACCTTGTTTTTATTATGAATTTGCAATATTTGGATTTTCTATTATAAATTATCAAAGTTTTTTTTATAAAAAAGCCATTATGTGTAGTGATAGTATTAAATTATCAAAATACAAATTGAACTCTCCACTCAAATGTAAAACTTAATATTTTTTTAGTATTATAACTCATTATTTAGCACTAATTTCATATATTTTTAACGAAAAATAGGAAGCACTGATTAAAAAGCAACAACCACCTGTATCAACCCCAGCAGCAGCAAGTTCGTATAATCCATCACCGGTATCGGCTTCAATATCTGCTGTACCTTCAACCCGTCTGCCTAATCTAACTTCAAATCCTACTCCTCCAGCTCAGCCAGATACACAATTAAATACTGACGTGACTGTAAGTTGTATATTTAATCTATTATTTAATAAATCTGTGTTTTAGTCACAAAATTAATTTTTTCCCATTAACTTTTCAGATATTACTAGAAGATAGAGAAAGAGATAGTGGAAGTACGAGTGGAGCAACATCCGCAGGTGAACAAGAGGAGATAGATTCTTCCGATAAAGATTCAAGCAAGGATAAGAAAAAGAAAAATCGATGTGCAGTATGCCGTAAAAAAGTTGGTCTCACAGGTTAGTTAAAGCTGATTTGCATGTTATAGTTTGAATATTTGAAATTATATGAAATCTCAATGTTTTTGTTTTATTGTCGTAGGATTTGAATGCAGATGTGGAGGTTTATTTTGTTCTGTGCATCGATATTCAGACAAGCACGACTGCACGTTTGATTATCGAGAGCTCGGCGCTCAGGAAATTCGTCGCAACAACCCTGTTGTAGTAGGAGAAAAGATCCAGAAGATCTGAGCAACTGACGATGTTGCACCCAGTGTGTAGTGTCAGGTGTTTGGGGAAACATTACGGAGGTGTGCCCACACTAGCTTTTACATTATTCCTTGTTTAAAAGGCTCCATTGATTAGTAGTGTTGTATTTATAATAATTATTTTTGAATATTATGTTTAAATTTGGTGTTTCTACATTGCATAATCAATATTTTTTCATTGAACCGAAATTTTGTAAATTTCTAGGTTCATTTTGGCTTGTTTATGGGATTTTAATGGCTAATTATGTTTAAGTGTTTGGTTGTTATTCAATTCGGTATGTGAATATTTTTTGTAAGAGCAGGGAAAAATCATCTTATATATATCTTAAAAATGTTTTTAAAATCACTGCCAATTTCCACAAAGTCCTTCAACAAGCTTTGCATCCATTTTTGGCAATTAACGATTGTAATTCGTTTCACAAAATAAATTTATTTGCAATATTATTTTTGATTTACTAAATATCCTTTGAAATTTGAAATTTGTATTTCCCAAAGTTAGCTTTGAATAATTAATCATTGTAAATAATTGAAAGATTTCTATTTTGTATTTAATTTTTCAAGGAATGAATTTCTTGCAATGCGTCCTCAAGTCTTTTTTACGATTGCTCTTTGAAGTTAGTAAATATACATATATATTTTTTTGAAATATTACTCTACTATTACATATTTACATACCTAAACAGATATCTTAATATATTCCGATCTTCTAAATATATTTATATAGTTTATTTATTATTTTGAAATGAAATTATGAAAAATAGTGCCATCCATGAGCATAGCTTGGAAATTTTTTATATATAACTGAAAACAAATATATATTAAATGGCTTGTAGTTTATTTCTTACTGATATGATTTGAAGCTCTTCCGAAAAAATGCATTATTATGTATTAGCAATGTTTAGATGAGTTTTTGCATATTTTAATAAATTTTTTTGTTAGAAAGTACTACTGTATGTGTATATAGGTATTTTTTTTTTATTTCCAAATAATTTAATAAACTAAAACTGCGCTGGACGACAACATAACATAAAAATAAATGATAATTAAAAAAAAAATGGTGAAAAGTGTACAGTGTGTGTTGATTTTCGAAACAAGATAATTTTCGTAGACTGTTTCTATTTGAAATTGTCTCTTGAGTTGACATATTATTACCGAATTGGTTAATGTGTGGGCCACCATTCTTCAGGGTTGATCTTATACTGATATGTGTTAATATAAACTGATAAAATGAACAATGAAGTGAGTGTTATAATTAGCCTAAAAAATATTAAAATTGATGAAGTACGTGAGACTAATATCATCTTTGTGCGATAACAATAATAAGTATTTGGATGAGACTGGGAAAGACAATTTGGTGTCTTCATTTTCAGGCTGAACTACAAACAAGAACTGATTTCTTAATCCAATTTCATTATATTGTTTTTGTTTAAATGAGTCAAACAATTATAGAAATTTCTGATCATGTTTAATTAAACATAATTATTATGAGAGTTTAATGGAATGTTTCTAGAGAAGACTTGCTTATACAATAGGAATTATTATTAACTAAAAAAACAAAATACCTATTGCTGCAACATAGGCATTGCTATCTAACCTATTGCTGTCAAACTTTTCTAGGAACATAAACCTTATTAAATATATTTATATTAACTAAACCATTAAAATTATATTTGTATAGTTTTAGCTATGCCAATATTTTAGTTTTTGTTTGGTGAATTGTTAAATAATATTTTGGTAGAATTCAACGTTGAGTGGACGCCGTCCTACAAAAGACAAACATATTTGAAGACAGGTTATTGTGCAATCAAAGACTGTAATTTTGCATATTAAGCAATATATTTGCCTCTTCGATCGGCGTATATGCCGGCACTGCCAAAAAATCTTTTTTCTTTTTTTGGAAATGCCTTTAGACGCTTTCGTTGCCGATATAATTTTCAATAATGTGACCTATAGTGATGTACACTTAATCAAATTTTGTGTCTTGTTTTGTACATAGTCTGTCTTGAAATTAACTAAAAGTGTACAGTGCATGTCTTTTCAGTAGTATAATTTTTACAAGCCATTAATTCTACACAAGTTTTATCTTGTGCGCATATGTTGTATATGAGTATAATTCGATTGTTCTTCAAATCTAGACTGATCCGCTTAAATAGTGTGTCTATTTTCATTATTTTCGATTCGTATATACATATATATTTATAAATATAAAAAAATTGTACTAATTTGCCTGATTTCTGATGTTGTATAAAGGTATATTATAGTAATATTGATTTTTCAACGATCAGTCTTTTTTGAAATCCCAATCTTTTTTGCGTTTTTGGTTTTTTCAAAATTGAAGAAGCGTAAGATATCAATGTTTGTGATTTTGCGTGTGAATTCTACTATACAAAATATCTACACGCACACGTGTGTGTGCTTATGTATATATATGTATGCGTCAGTTATTTGTATCTAAAAATGTATGAGTTTTGTAGTAGACACAATATTACATTTATAATATTACGTCTTTTGTATTAGTATCAATCCTACATATGCGTGTGGATGTTTCTCGTACCTTTGCAAAATCCTTGTGTATGCAAATGTCAACACACATAAGCAGAAAAATGAATAACTGGAAATACACACGCATACTCACATTGGCATGTATATTATGGTTAACTTTAGTTTCGGTTCATATTATTTTGTGAAAATATAATGCCTTATACAATTTTGTTTTCGGATGCAGATTCAAATTTTCTGAAAGTATCGATCGTCAATTAAATTTTTCCTCAAAATTTAATAAATATTGTCTTCGTAAAAGAGTTCACACCTTTGCACTTTATTGTCCATAAAATTTGTGTATATTGGCTATAAAAATGTACTGCTTTATACCTTTGCCAGGTTGGAGTAAACACAAAACGCAATTTTTTCAAGTTGTATATTTCACTGAAAGCATAGAGCGTAGTAGAAATTATCAAATCTTATCTATATATGTAATCATTTTCTTATTTTCAATTTCTAATTTTTCGAGTAATTGGTTTTTCTTCTTTTTGGTATTTTTATGTTAAGACAGATTATTTCATCATTATTTTGTTTTACTATCTCAACATTTAAATTTATATTTGTTAAATTTTTAAGGAATATCAAACATGAGACTTGGTAAGATTTTGTTAATTTTTTTTTAATCTAAGTCTTCACCTTTCATGTTACAATATATTCAATTCTATCTATTTTTGTTATATATGATGCAATATTCTCATTTTGTATAATCAATTATATCCCTTAAACTATTACTACTACTATCTCGTTTAATTATTGTTCACATTTATAGTGGTAATAATTTTGACTACTTTAAATACGATGAGATTTCCAACTTGTGCACTATGAATATGAGCCTGATATAGTTGTTTTATTTTTTGTGGATAATCGTGCTACATGTATATATACAATATAATTTTAGTTACATTTTGTTCTGACATATGATTTTGATTAATAAACATTTAAAAACATATATTCAGAATTAACTTTTATTTTGTTTCATTTATATTGTTTAAGATCTTTTTATATATTGTATAATAGATGAAAGCTATGAGATTTCTTCAAAGTATTGTTCTAATTATACTCAAATATTATTAGTTTTCAAATGATATGATACTGAATTGTTCATATTTTCTTGAGTTTTATTTGCCAAATTCGAAATATATTCTAGTTAAATGTTCTTATCTATAACTCAGACAAAAATCTAATGGAACTCACCTACCATATTTTCTTCTTTACCTGAAATAGTTATGGTTTCTACGTATGTGTCGGAAGTTGCGATTGATTTTTTATTTTATCTCAATTTTCAATTTGACATGCAGAACCTGGTGCTAGAAATTGCAGGGCCTAAGACAAGGAAAAGTCTGCGAAGCCCCCCTAAATTTTTTTTTATATTCTATTCTGACTTGTGATGCACTGCCAAAAGTTCATGGTTGTAATAAAATTCGAAGTTATATGAACGATCTGCTTTATCAATTTTTTGAAATTTATGTTTTCTTGAAATAAAGTGCAGGCTCCAAAGCGGTTGCTTCTCCCGTCTTGTTTCAGAACTGGGCCGGTTGACATATCAGGGCTTTTTTTTATCTTAATTTAAATGAAATTTATAAGCAGTTTTTTATATGCCTCAAAGTGTATAAAAAAATTTATCATTATCATTTTTTATTTTAGACATGTCAAATTTTATAGCAAAATTTTAAGAATATTCGCTTTGAAAAATTAAAAAATACCGTGTTCTCCCAAAAATAAGATCCCAATTTTATATTAATTCTGTACCCAGAAATCGTGCTAGGGCTTATTTTCAGGAAAAAAGTTTGTGCATACGACAATATGTACTCCTTGTTGGTACATGTGATATCCCATTCAAATTGTTGAATGAGATATTACATGTTTGCTCAAAAATAAATAGTTCAAACGCTTTTTTTTAAAAATGAAATATAAAGTTTTAATTAATGAAAAAATCACTGGTTAAAAATCGAACAAAAATATGCAAATATAAGTTTAATAATTAGAAAT
>JAOXNN020000017.1:152661-165579 GCA_028571205.2 Hydropsyche betteni
TTTCACATTTTATCGTTTTCCGTTTCTTAACAAAACCGCAGCCGATGTTATTAACATCGGGCCTATATACTAGTTAAGTATAATACAGAATTGATAATGCCGGGCTCTTTTGAAATTTAAGGTCAGAGCCCAATTAAATCTCCATAGTCAGGGTCTTGATTGGCAGAGAAGGCGGTTTTGGGGTTATTTAAAAATTGAACGAAAAATTCAGAAAATCACACGTGTGGCTGAACTACGTAAATTTATTAAGTTTGAATGATGATTGAATAGTTTAAAAGCGACATTATTTTTTGAACAACGTGATAGTTATCTCTATCGTATGCAGCTTATGTTACGTTTACATTAGGGCAGTTTATGATGTGTCATCGGAAGTTTGATGTTTATCTTTATTTTTATGAAGTGATACGAACGTGAAAACAAATTTTTGATCCAATTAATATTTTTTTTATATGCAACAGTATTTTTTGAATTCGATTAAGATAATTCAGTCTTAAAATTTACATGGATGTACTCTTACTACGGCACATCATCTTAATCATCATGAGTAGCATGCTCACGTTGATTGCTGGACAAAGGTCTCTTCAATAAACTTTTATTCACTTATATTCTAAGCCAATTTCATCCACGCAATGCCATACATTTTACATTCACACGCAGCCTCTTTTGCGGGCGTTTCAAGCCTCTTGGGTACCAAACTAGGATTTCCCTTGTCCATTAACCATCTTTCAATTTCTTTACGCTCTCTATCAATTCAGTAATTTTAGTTATCTTTCACATTCTAAGATTATTCTCGATCTTTCCAATTGGTTCCGAGCATACCATTCATCTCTGGGCATATCACAGTTTATATAATTTCCTAGTATTTAGGCACAAAGTCTCGCTGTTATATGTCGGAATCTCCAAGGAAAACTACGTATATATAATATATAATATAATTCGTTATACAATCAGTCATTGTTCGTCATTCTGATGTTCTGCATTGTTTTTTTGAAATTGTAATTGATTCTTGTTAAATTGCTTACAAGTTAATCGTTTTATTGAATTCGCAGAAATATCGCATAAAAGAATAATTTTAGTGCCTAATTGTGATTTTTTTCTTTTAATAGTATTGTAATTGCTTAAATTTATATTGAATATAATTTCAATCATTTCAATTCAGGAGTGATTTTATTTATTTTTTTTGCCAGGAATATTTTGTTGTAGTGTTTTGTGTTGTAAATTTAGGTTTTTTTTTTAAATATTTTAGTATTTTTTTTTAATATTAAAATTGTGTCAGAGATTTTTTTCATACAGTTTTCACTAGAATTTAACTTTGAGATCGTTGTCATAATGTAATCAATGAAATATTTCCAGTTAGTTGAATTTGAAGTGTGAAACAGTTATGAGGTAATTTCAGAAGAACAATGAATTGATCACCATGATAAAATTGTCATTTACCAAGATCTAAGATAATTAATACACGTAAGTTTTTATTATGTCGGATATATTAAACCATTACATCATTTTTAATATTTTACCTAAATTTTCTCGTTGATTCATTGTGACGTCTGATTTATAGGTATTTTTATCGATAAACATATGACTCAAATATTTCAATAACATTCTAGAAACTAAAGATTAAGAATTATCAGTTCTAAGACCAATAATTTGATTCACTGAACAAAAATTTCCACATCCAAATCTTCGAAACTGAACTGTCGCATAAAACGCGACCTTGCCCAGATTTAATATCGACCAAAATGAAAAAACCTTGGTTTTTTTTCGCAAAAAAGACTGAAACATCTGCCGAAGCCCGAGACTTAAACATAGACGAGTCCTCTAATTAATGAACGCTTTTTTCCCTCTCGTCAAGCCGAGATGAAACTTCGTTAAGACCCGTCGAGAGGTACACACAGAGGACCAACACACGAACACAGCAGACAGAAAGAAGTTTATATACAGGCCTCGATTCGCTTACGCCGAATCCACCCTTTCGATCGGACCTTTTGTAAATTTTGAATGCGCATTCATAATTTGTAAATTCGTCGATTTGGACCAGTTTTAGTCGTGGATGTGATTCGATCGGTTGAGGGTTGGCCGTGGGCGGAAATGGGCCAATCAAATGTATCGTTATATTCATTATTCAATTTGCATAGTTTCCGTTTCATTAAAATTTATTTATTTTAGATTGCCGAACGCTTGTCATGATCTTGTGAAGATAAGGTCTATGTGATGTTACTGGAAATTTGTAGATTGTTCAATTTTATATTATCAAATGATCATCACGAATTACGCACGATCATGATTACGAATTGCACACGAATATGGCTCATGATTGTGTGCAAATAAGATATGTCACCGAATTTTTCAAATAATTATGAGGTAAAAATAAATTTAAAGTATTATATATTTTACCGAATATTATATTTTCAGAAAAAATTTAATCTAATAACAACACAACGTGACGTATTACAAAATATGAGTCTATTAATTTCACACCATTTTTATAATTTTAAGTAAGTTGTAAGTTTTGAAAAATTCTCATTGTGGGATGAAGAAAATATTTTCAAAATCTTTCACTCAATTATTTTATATTGACAATACAAGGTTTCATATATTTATTGACCACATAACATATCGTTTAACTTTTACGATTGACTATCCTAAATAGTTAATAATACTGAATTAAAAGTATACTTAATCAGGTATAGACAATTCAAAAACATGCATTTTTCATATATTCAATGATCTTGATTCCTATGGCGATTTCCATTTACCATTTTAAATATAAATTTGAAAGTAGAGCACGCAATATTACAAGCACACAAGTTAGGGTCCCTCTGTATATATTTTCATAGGCAGCGAGAAAGCGCGCGAGTTTTCTAATTGCCACCCGTAAAAATTCAATTTGGTCTAAAGCGACCGCGGATTTCACGTAATGGCCGACCGTCCGCCATTGCCCATTGCGCAAAATGGCGACTTTGTGTATTATATTCGAGAAACAAACGTCGAAACAGGCTCAAATTTCACTTCGAGGGACCAGGCTCATAACACATTCTGATTTACTTTTATGTTTTTTTTCCGTTTGACAAATTGGTAGGTACATAGATTTGAAACGCTTTCAATTTTTTGATTTTTTATTATATATTCAAATTGTATTTTTTAGATACCATTATATTAATTTGGAAATTTAATCTGCAAATTATTTTTAATGGTAAGTTTTTTAATAATAATAATATTAGTTATATAATCGTATAATTTTAATAAATATTAATTATTTTTAATCGAATTTGCAGATGCTTAAAGTTTTGACTTTAATACAAATTTAAGGAAATATAATGCAATATTGAACTAGGGAGGCCAAATTTACTATGATTTTCATTTACCGCTAAATTAAATTTTGTATAAAAACCGGAAAAAATAATGAAAAACAAAAAAAAGTAAATCAACACAACCCGTCATTTTTTCAAAAATACTTTCCAATAAAACATCAATATTAAAAAAAAACAGGAATTGAAACGGATTAAGAAATACCATCGTTCAGTATTACAGAAAAATTTCAAAGCCTTTTTTAATCCTTAGAAAAATTATATAGCAATTTATCACAGACAAATTTATATCCATTCATTACAAGCACTGCAGTACTTAAACTTTAAGCATTTGCATCGCAAAACCACCCTTTTCGTTAAATCCCATTTCTGCAAGCGAGACATATATTAAACTTCACATAAAGCACACATAGGATATATGCACGGTGAATAAATTAGGGAAATTTGTTGTGCATTTTGAAATTAATGATTCGAATCCATTCGAAATTGAACAAAAGTTCTCTTTCGCGTTAAATCGCTTCCGCGATCATGGATTCGTCGTTTTTCATTATGAGTTTTGAAATTAAATCTTGGAGCATTGACCCAATTCATGCGCGATATAATTTTGCTGAAAATAGACGAGATTTTCGTTTTGGATAAAATTTGAAAATCTTTAGTTTCAACCAGAAAGTATAATATTAGCCGTTTTACTAGCATCTGCTACCCGTTTTCGAAGTCGAAACGAAAAACTTAATTATTGAGCTATTTATATTATATAAACGTGATATTTTACTAATTGCATCAGTTAGAGATATTATTTATTTGATTTTAGTTACATATGTATCATTTAGAACGAATTTTTTTTATTTTGTTATAAGGTAACGACATCAATGGTAGACCATTTTGTCTGTTTTTTTTGCAAAAATTAAGATAAATACTTGATCTTTTCTTAAATAGTGTTATTTTATATATTAACATGTTGGCCGAACTTCCTGAATTATATGACAAAGCTTTCTTTCTGAAAAATTTGCATTTTTAAAACTTTATAAAAATTAAAGAAAAATATACTTGCTCCAGTTTCTGAATATTTTTGAAAATCATGAAACTAGTAATTAATCTTACATAATTTAGTATTTAACCATTTATAATTTAAACGAAAATACTAAAAGTGACTACTTAAATCTTGATATTTATTTATTAAATTATATTGAAAGCTTCATTTTTTCAAATACAATGACCTCCTCTCGAAATATTGAAGTTAAGTGACAAGTAGCGGAATCAATATATAGTTGTGATTGTGCATCATTGACCAAAAACTATTTGACATAATTTTCAGCATTCTAGCTTTTTGAGAATAATTTTGTTGGTGAAAAATACCTAAATTTCTAATGATATATTAAAATAAATCTTTATTAAAAAGTCTTTATATAACAATGATCGAAACGAGGTTGGCTCCCGGATAAGGTATATAGCCTAGACCCCCGATATTTGATAGGGAGACCTTGTTCTGCAGTGACCACAGAACGGGTCGACAATGATGATGATGATATAACAATGATATATTCAATCACAAAATATTTATTAATAAGTATATAAGATATTTATTTGAATACTTTAACAATCGACTCAACTTAACCCTCACATTTCAATTTCATGAATAATTCAGATTGTTTCAATTTCATCAATTCAAAACATTCCTCGAGCGTCCACAAACAAAAAGACCAAAAATACGAAATACAAAAAAAAAACCAATCAGCCATCACCAACCACCGAATCAACACCGACCTCATCAACACTCCCTAAAAACGCAACGCCCACGCAAACGCCCTTACACACTCACACATTGTCCCACCCGAGGGCTAACTACCCGTTTATACAGGATTATAAGGGTTTTGTGTTTACGAGCCTTCGACTGGAATCGAATCGGCTCCATATTATCGCATTATCCTGCGCCGGTCACTCGTAAAGCGGACGGATGCCTGCAACCCTCAATTAAGCGCCGAATCGAGGACGTGACGTCGTTTTAAAAGGAGCCAGGACGTCGTCCAGGAGGCTTCGATGGTCTTGGATGGCCATCGGGTCGCTGGTGTGTGTTTCGTGTTGGAAAATTCGATTAAGAGTCGCCCGCTCGCGTAAATGCTTCGGTTTTAAGACGGTACAACGATCCGACTATTGATTGGATCTTTGTGCTTTATGTGCGTCGAGGTTATGTTTTGATTGGTTTTCGGAGTGCTTTGGACGTTAAGAGGGCTTTTTATGGTGGGTTGTAGTCATGTATGAGCTATGTCGAAAATATTTATTGCCTATTGTATTTATTATTTGTCGACATGTTGAAATATTGATTGCAATCTGTATTATTATGTTTTCGAATAAGAATGGTTTTTGTATTAAAATTTCACTATCATATAAAGAAAATTGATTGAAATGATAAAGTTTCATTTTGCGTCACATTTAATGGATTAAATATCTTTAAAGAAATTGACACAAGGTGTTAACGAAATATTACAACTAATCAAGTACGATTAAGTATACCCTAGAAGATATTGCAATTTTATCTTGGATAAAAAAGAATTGATGATTTCATTATTGAATATAACTCTGTAATAAACAATTCTTATAATTGAGTCGATTTGTCATAAAATTTATTTATGATGAAATTTCCTTTCTTGTTTAATTATTCCAAGTATTTTTTCTTTCATACAGATTTATCAATATAACAATTAAATTCATCGCGAAAAAACCCCCAACGGGCTCAAATTACTTTTCAACGACATTCAAAGGGATTTTCTTCCTTCCCCTGAGGAATAAAAACGAGAATTATTAATGTTAAATATTTATCTTTCGAACGTTCACCGAATAAATATTATTCTATAAATAAATTATTGAAATCGAAATAACGATACATTAAATAAATAGAGTCAATTTTTTTTCAATATGGCCGAACGGGACCGTATTGATTTATACGGAACCGACGTAGCTTTTTTGATGGTACGAAATGATCTTTTTTGGGGTGTGAACTGGATTTTAACACTCATATTGTATTTCGATCACGTAATTTTTGGAATTTTTATAAGGCCAAAAGTTTTTCACACCTATGGGGATTCCATTGTTCAATGGAAAACGAAAGTGGAGTCGAAGTTTTTTCAAAGTATTCGCTGCCGAATCATTTTTTGCATTTATATCAGAATATATTTTGATATTTATTTTTCTATTTTAAAAATAGAACAATTTAAAAAAAATTGTTATTTCTCAAATTTTTAATAATAGATGTGATGTCATTGAATTTTGGCAGATAAAATACCCAGACAGATAATCATCCTATTTTGATTAAAATATTGAATACTACATTTTTGATCGTTTATCATTGTCATTTATTCTTGTATAATATGCAGATTTTTATAACAAAATAACAAAAAGCTTAAAAAAATAATACATACTTAAAAAAAACAGTATATTTTAAAAGTATTCGAAACAATTTTTTTTATTCATTGGTAAATATTGAAAATATAACGATAAATTACCGAACTGTAATTTGCGTCATTTACCGTTAAACCAGTTTATCGGTAATAAAATCCCTAATTGTTACATAGCCATAGATAGCCATATTTTTAAACCAATTGTTACTAATTGCAGATTACAAATCTTTTGAATTAAAAAATTGGCATAAAAAATCAATACATAAATAGACTAAAATATTATGATCTATCGTATTATATCATGTAATAAAGAATTCACTTTGTTTTTACATCTAACGAAATGAAAAATGAATAACAAACCAGAAACAAGAACAAAGCGATAAAACCTAGTAAAATAGGGATATTTTTTTCATTAAAAAAAAGCTCAGATGAAATAAGCCATAAAATTCTCCGAGACTTTAAAAGTATACGGCAAAATCGCTTTTATTGTTTGAATAATTTAAGGATTCACATTTTTCACGTGGAACGCATTTGGACGTATAAATCGCCTTAGTGCTGCACAGAGAATTCTGTATTTAAATGGAGAACGCTCTGTTTGACAGACTCTGGCGAATATTATTAATCAAGCCTTGCATGTCTTTTGAGAATACCTATTTTTGGTATTAGTCATGGTTTCTCAAACGTTTTCAATCATATTTAATTAAAAAAAAGTTACAATATAGACCCTAGTATTGAATAAACGCGATGACGCATTTTCAAGCATATGAAAATTTCAACATAATTTATAGAATAAATATTTTGCAAATCGCACACCACAGCGATTACGTTAATGTACAAATCGAACAAGCAATCCATTAAAAATTTCAGAACTTTGCTCGATTTTATTTGCAACTTTCACCCGACCGAATTCGACTTTAAAGTTTGAAGAACGCAACTCCCTTCGGCGGATTCGCGTTAATAAATGCCGGTGGCCTACCTTCGAATTCAAATCGCATCAAATCTGAATAATTCTCGGATTCGGATTACCCGCGAACCCGAAATAAACCAAAATAATATAATAAGAAGGTCTCCGTCCCGTTCTTCGGGTCATTACGCCGCCGAAATATTCGCGCCATTTTTCTTCATTTTCGTTCCGCGTTTTGTTTTCCACTTTTCACGTTCCCACGGCCGCTCTGAATCGTAAAATGCAAATAAAAAGTAGTTCATTATTGTGCGGCGGGCCTGGCCGTTATTAATTTCGAATGAGAGGATTTGGCCTCGTTCGAATTGCACTCGAATGAAAAAGTGTGTGGAAAATTGTGAATTTTCTGTATGAGCGAATTGAAAAGGCTTTGTTTTGGCGGAACGCAAATGTGTGTGAGTTTCGATTTATTTTTCAATTAATTTTTCGAAAGTGATAATAAATAAAAGGCGACCTTCGGTTGAATATATGGCTTCAATAAAAGTTAGTCGAAATGCCGTAATTCATAATATATTATATTTATATGGATTATAGAGATGGGAAATAATGGCGTAGAGGCTATCATAAAAGAAAGCATTAAATACACGTCACAAGGGCATAACTCAACCAAAGTTAAATACATTTTTATATTCAGCACGCATTCTCGACCACTAGATAGATGGTCTGAGCATAAATGAAAAGTTTCGGTCGTGAAACGGTTAAAAAAGGCGCCAAAGATAATCTCTTAGGACGAAACTATGTTCTGTATTCGAATATATAACAAAGATTGAGGTGACCACAAATTATAAAAGAAAATATATTACATTTGAAAATTTTTAACGATTTTAAGTTTTTTTTATTTAGGATGTAAATATAAGTATTTAAATCTTCGATGTAACAATTAAATGAGTATAAATCGTGAAATTTACAAATGAATGAATCTTTTGAATGTTGTGAAATATGTGGTTTTGTGACTTTTACCACAATTTTCCAAGCAATTATGGTCACTGCGTATATAGCACAAAGCGAAAAAGTTTTTTATTATTGTGGAAACGCATTAAAGCAATAATAATTGCGACTTTGTAGCTCTTTTCATCGGCAAAGAGTTATTCGGAAAAGCGGGAAATTGTACTACCCTCATGGGAAACATACTAGCGCTTCTGTAGTGCGGTTACGAAATGAACGATGACTTTCAAACGATTTCATTTTTCCACCCTATAAATTAAACCACTTTAAATTTCAATTTAATATTTACACTAAACATATATTACAACACAAAAAAAGTTTAAAATACAAAGACTCCAATTCAACAACCTTCCATATTCTTATAAAAGAAAATAAACTACAAAAAAATAAACGAAATTCAACACAAAAACCACACTCAATTCCAACTCAACCAACTATTATATAATCTCATCAAAAAAAGTCCCGAAACAATTAATTTGAACAAAAGAAAGCACACCATCCGGACGCATAGCGCAAACTACCAACCCTCAGTTCTTACCACGACCCAAATACAACCCTCTGGAGACCGTGGAGGATCCCGTCCACCCTTCCACGGCAATAATTGGATAATTGGTGAGGCTTTTGCTATCCTTGGGAGACTTCCGTGTCCGCGAAAAGCTCAGGTCTGGCCGATTTTCGCGCGAAATCGCGAAGTTTTATTCAATTATATGGAATATTTCATTAAAAATGAGCGGTAGATTGTGGTGTTACAAATTAATTTGTCTGCCGAGTTTGCGCGAGGTTGTTTTTGTAAGTAGATTCTGTTATGTTTTAATCGGTCAGGATTGTGTCGGTTTAATCAGAAAAATGTTTATTGTTTTAGCTTTTTGAATGTGAAATTCATTATTTTAATATCAAATAAAAAATGAATTATTTTTCAATAAATCATAAATTTATTATATACTACTTACTCTCCATTTAATGTGTAAAAAAAAAATTAATTCTATTGTTAGAAGTGAATTATATTAATGCGAAAAATTTATATAAATCTTTTGTTTTCCGAGTGAAACGATACAATTTATGTATGTCGCTTTGATTAATTATACGCGGTACGGTTAATCCGTTTCTAATCGGGTCTCGGAAGGCCATTTTCTCAGACGTACCCATGCAAAGGTTTAATTTGGACTCTAATGGTTCAAGAAGACGAATATTGAGGGTTTCCGAATACCGAATTCGCTACAAATCGAAATGGTATACTAACGAGACAGGTAGACCACACAGAATGACTTTTGTACAGCACAAGAAACAACGAACTTCATTACTACTCTATAAATATAGCAGGGCCATGTTTTGGCATTACTTAAAAATATTATGAGCTATGAATAAAATGAGGAAAAAATTGAATAATAACCAATGACGATAGAGGATAATGTCGTTATTTTGAAATTATGAGAAACATTTTAGTTTGAATTGTTTTATAATATGAGGAAAATGATTCAGAACTGATTAATTTTTATTTCCACCGAATATACTCGTAGAAGTCATATGATGATAAGAGCGATTAGAAAACTATGATCGTCATTTTATGGATTTAAACTCTATGAAAGTTATGTTTTTAATTTGATAAAAAAATCTTGAATTTCTTATCGAAAAAGTTTCGAAAGTTTTATAAAATCGTCGAGAAGATTACACATACAATTCATTCAACCATAAGGAAAAATTGAGTTTAATATTATATGATAATATTTAATTCAGTTTAAAATTTGTAACTATAAATAATCACTAGTATAATTTGTCAAATCCTGCCCGCAAGTACCGAAATGTGAAAGGAACATTTTCAACCCTGTTATACGGGCTTGTATATACGAACGAGTTGACCGCACACGACAGTGACGCCAAAGCTCACCTCAAAGTGAAACGATCCAGATTATGCGGATACAAAGCTTCTCGCAGGAGCTTTTTCCCTCGGCGAAATTTGTCCGAAATTGTTGGAGCCTTCTCGTAGTGCTTTGCCGGAAAGTTTTTCAGGACGCTGAAAAAGTCGGGCGGCAAACGCAGACAAATGTTCGGGTTGTTTGTTCGCCGTCTTAATTATTCGCGACGAGTCCCTTTCGCCGTATTAGGCCTTATCGCAGGCTGTATTATCCCCGAAGACAGGGGTTTTCAATATTGAAATATTACTGAAATTGGATCTGGATGAAATCATGTTTTTTTTGGTTGGTTGTTTTCTTCATATTTTTATTGAATTCGATATCTAAAGTAAAGATGAACGATTTCTTGGAAAACAATTTTATTATATGATTGAAGAAAAAACAAAACGATACTAAGTTATGATAACAGTGATTAATATGAAGCGATTAAGTTTTTCTTATTTTAATTATTTGCACAATTATGATTAAAAATTGTATTCTCAACAAGAATAAATAATTTAATTTACTATTGAAATATGAAGTTGGACGCCCATGAAACAGGAAGTTAGGGTTGGAAATAGAGGGTTTGGGAATAAAGGGTTTTGGATATGAGGGTTTGGAAGCGAGAGGGTTTCGGGAAGCGGTCTCGGAATCAAATTGCACAGAAAATTTGTCGCTAACGACTAAACGATTCAGAACAACGGAAAAATTCAGTCCGGAAGGATTAGCAGAATTAGAAAAGGACGCTTCTCAAGATTTTCGCTTCCAAAAAACAATTAATTTATAGATTTATGTCAATTCAAAATTATCAAACGCTATACAATAGATATTGTACATAGATAATTTTGATCGAATCTATAATATATATTGTTCGTATATTTCAATAGAAATCAAAAAAAATGAAGGAAACCCAAAACGTATTCATAAAAATTCTCAGAAATAGATCAAATCGACTTCATCCAAAATTTTCGATGAAAAACCTAACGTAAAAAGATACACACTTTGGAAACCGCCGAATTACACATATACGAAAACGATTAAGCCACACCCGGTTCAACACTATGCGAATTTTCCCAGCTTTTCCGCCCCCTCGACGACTTTAATACACACGCATTACGCTCGCCCCGGCCTCTTATCAAGCGAAAGTTCGCCCTCGACTTTCCAAGGGCGCTACCCATTAACGACCCCCAGAAGCCTCCGACAATGTTGGTCAACATCTTTTTCTAGTTTTGCCGATTTGACGGAAGGACCCGCAGCCGAAGGCGGAGGCTTTGTTCGGGCTCGAGGGCGGTTTTGGCCCTTCGGTTCGGAGGGAGCCATTTTTGCTCGGTACCTGTCGCTATCGGCCGAGATAACGAAATTGTCTTGGGGATGGTCTTTTGCGCTTTATTGTTGCTTTATCTTTGAATTGTGTGCTTCGGGTATATTGTTATGGGTTTTCGAATGCGACGGGAGTTCGGGGTCGGGAGTGCTTGGATTGTATAAAAAAATGATGGTGAATTTTGTATGACGGTCTCGAAGTGTGTATTTAATCATTTAGGGAGGTATTACGAACGTAAATAATGCTTTTATTAAATGAAGATGTATGTGATTCGGAAATAATACGAGTAATTTCTATATCAAAGTGAAATTTTAATCTTCGAATAACACTTTCAAGGGCATACTTATATAATATGTGTAACTTTGGAATTATATGAAGTTGCGAAAATATTAAGTTAATATTATATTTCTGTCGATTGTATTAAAATTTTTGTACAAAATAAAATTAATCGATTAATATATTTTTTTTAAAGAACGGGAAGCATGAAAGAGTGTGTGTCAAGTGTTTACAATGACGGATTAAAAAATTGCGTCTTAAAAATATATACAATAACATGTTATCGATAAAAGCAAATAAACATAAAAAAAAAATTCCTCGTTTTGATAAACACATAGAAAAGTTGTTTTTGTTTTGTTTTTTTTTATCACATGTTTCCAAACTTATAAACAATAAATAACTCAATTCCATTATCAACTAATCAAATCGCATATGACACGCTTTTTTCAACACAATTCTATTTATACCATGGCCCCCTATTAGAGGGGGAAGGGTCTAGCGGGGCTCAAACCCCAGGCTCGAGGTTGCAAAAGATCCCGGCATTGATCAATTTTATAAAATTATTTTGTCACACTTTTTAACAGAATCTATCGATTCCGTTCATCTTCGTATTATACATAATTCGACTTGTCGGTACCAACTAAAAAACTATGTAATTAAAAAAAATATAGTGAAAAGAGGGGGCCAGATAAAGTTTTCTAAGCCCGATTTCAGGATCTATACATACATTTTTATATCTATATTATAGTCAAAGTGTACTTCTCAGTTAAAATATAGTTTGACTAGTTAAAATATATTTTGTCTAATCCACGTAGTTATTTCG
>JAOXNN020000017.1:179930-198318 GCA_028571205.2 Hydropsyche betteni
TTTTTTCCACTGCGTAATAATCGACGTATTGCATAAGTCAATAGAGACGCTTTCATAAGCATGATATTATAGACGTTCAGTGTATACGCATAAAGACCATATTACAATAATTTTCAATAATTTTACAGGCGCAAAGAAATAGTCGTATCGACGCGTCGTTTTAAAGTCGCGAGCGCCATCGAACAGACATACAGACACACAGACACATAAACGAACAGACGGACTCACACACAGAAATCCACTATTATATATAGGGAATTATAAATTGATAAAGAAATTGAAAATTACTAAATTAAAATAAATTTATTGTTTAAATAAAAAAAATATATATAAAATTAACCCATGGTATTTACGAATTGTAAATTGGTTGAAAATTTATAATTCAAAAATTTCCATCGATAATTTTTATTCATTATAAAAGTTCAGGCATCATATTAATCCGCATTCTATACTAACAACTCAACACCACTATTTTCGTAAATCCATCAACCATTTCCGAAAAGCCTACAACTAAAAAAAACCCAACCCCATAGGTACATGTGATTCCCATACATAATAAAATTCGCACATGTCCCACACACCATACTAACCGCGACCGATTTGATCCCGACGTCGAACCCGCGTCTAACCAAAACCGCAATCCAGCGTGTCGGAATGACGTTGCATCCGAGTGTAAATACTATATTACGGATACGGCCCGAATTTGGGCCGGATTAGGCATTATTGGGCCCGTTTCCGAATGCGTGACGCGAATGCGACAAACGGGCTTTAAACACGCCGATAGGCATTCTATGTGCCCGCGGGATACGTGACGGGCCCTTCGCCACGTGAATGCTTAATTTTTCAGCTGAAAAATTCATGCTGGACGATCGGGTGGATCAGATACGCTGTCGGGATCGAATATGGCTTTTTAGATTTTTTTTTTCGGGGAAAAAAAAATGTTTTTGTGGTCGATGTGGGGGTTGTGTTTCGAATGTTCGCTATTGGATTTGTGCGTTGTTTTATATAATATTTCGATATGTTCAATTGAAGGAAAGGTGGAAATTGTTTGAAAAATGAATTTGGTATCGATGTTTATTTCCTTGAAAGTGACATTGTTCCCATTTTTATATAATGAAAGGAAATATTCGAATTTTAGATATTATCAAAAGGATTTTATCACGTGTAAACGTTAAATGGATTGTATATAATGATTATGGATTTCAGATCAAAATGATGAAATTTTGAAGTGTATGTGATGACATTAATATTTTTTTTTATAAATGACCTTTTCCGTCACAAGTATGATACAAATCGTTGATTGGCAGTATGCGTATGGCAATATATCTATATTTATCCATTTTATCAAGTTATCATCAAACAAACCGTACTTATCTCTTTTTATGAATAAAAAAAATCTAGAAAGTACTAGAAGAATGATGATAAGAATAGTCGCTTTAAATATGGTTTCGGCTCAACTGACTGTATGAAGCAAGTGAATGCTGAGGGTCGTAAAAGAGTTATGTGGAATTCAAATGGTGGGATTGTGTGTGTTTTGCGTTCTTTGAAAATGTGTCGGGCTCTTTTGAACGTGAATGTTAAATTTCTCAGCTGAAAAAATCATATGAAGTTAAACGATATGTTCAGATAGGTTTTAGCCCCAGATGGGTTATATTACTTTTTTTGGGAGATCTTTTCAGATTCGTATTTAATCAATATTTCAGTCGAATCCTATATGAGAAAAACTGATTAAATAGTATTTCAAATTTATGAAAATTTCAGTGTGTATCGTTCACCGATTAAAATCAATGTTCTTAAATTTTGTCAAAATAATTATTATATTTATTATATTTCAATAACATTACCATAACGGAAGAATTCGGGTAGTATTTAATTTAAAATAACTAGAGCCGTGTTTACTTTTCAGTGCTATTCCTTCATCGATTTAGGATCTTAAAATTATAAAATTAAAGTTCACGGTGTTCAATATTTGCATTGAGATGAAATATTGCGAAATTATTGAGAAACCTTCGCGAAGTTAAATAAATCGAAAAGTTTTCAAGTTGTTAATTGAATTTATATCATTAAAATAATTAATAATACGAATTTGAGAGCAAACGTTATGAAAATATAATAATAAATTTATCTATCGAAATATTTTAATTTTTATAATTTATTGATAGTGATGTATTGGTAAAAATTTGAAAACTAAAAAAATATTCTCAGATTTGTTTGAAAAAAAAAATGATGAAATATTTACATCGAATATGGATGATAAAATACTATCAACAAAATATGTTGCAATATGCTGAAATATGTTGCAATATTTATCTTAAAAATCGATAAATATGTATAAGATGTCATAATAGGTTAACTTTTAGGTGTTAACGTTAGTTAAAATTAAATATTATTTTCGACAAATGTCAGATTACAATACAAAATTTTAAATTTTATAATACGTACATTAAATAAATAAAAAAAAAACCAATATATAATACTAGAATTTCAAATATTCAAATACAAAAAAATATCACTCTCGAGTGGATCGAGATCTCCTCGTAGGGCCTTCTTCACCCCATTTTCTGGCGGTCGAGGAAGGACGACGACAGGACGAAGGACCGCAACGTACCTAGGACAGGACTTTCGAAAAATGAGCGTCGTTTGTTAGAGGACCGGGAAACGGGATTAGCAAGATTAGCCGGTCGGCTAACAAAGGCGACAATTGCTTGCGCGGATTAATGACTAAGGATAACCGCAGGACGTTGTCGCACTTTCGTCATGCTGTCGCGTTTCTAAATTCTAGATGGTCTCTATTTAATATGTTGTTCGTTTCGGGAAAGCACTCTGTAGGGGAGGGTGATTTTTTCTTTATTTGGGGGTCGATGATGGATTATTCATAGTGTTCGTAAATCGAAAATTATATGGTTAGCGATAAAGCAATGGTAAGTTTGATTTGTATATGGATAAAAATTGATTTGGATGGCGAGAAAATATATTTGGATAAAGAAATGTTTGATCTTTTAATTTTCAGATTGAAGATTTTCCGATAATTTTGCGTTGCAAATTAAAGCATTGAATGATCAATTGTTTCTATAATAGAATTGAAAAAAATAAATTGAAGTATAAAAAAACAATAATTACGTATCATTAAAAAAATCTCTCAAACAATAAACAATCAAAATTTTAAAGCCATAATGTCACAAACAAATAAACAAAAAAAGTAACAATGTTACACAAAGCCAAAGGTTAACGAACTTTATCATATAATATTATAAAAAAATAAATGATCTGAACATCATGTGAAAAAAAATCTACATCACAACATAATACTGATGCCGCTTTTTTCCATTCGTATATTTTGGTATTCCTGTCATATCGTAGCGCGAAGTTTTGTCAATCTAAGTTTTATACGTAAAATTCGGTAAACACGAAAAACTAGGCACGCTTTCGTTTTCATGATCTGGGCCCCGTTCGCATTATAAAGTCAATCAAAGTTTTTCAGAACGGAGTCCCGGGACTCGTTTTAGTTATGTCCTTGAGGCAGCTGAACAAGGCGGTGTAAACATTGTTAAAATTTTCATTATCGTTTTGAACCGGAAAACCGATACCGGATAACAAGCTAACTTTCAGACCTGCACAGTGAATACGAAATTGGATCACGTTATGCTGGAAAACTTCATACGATTCATGATCTTTTTGCACGATGTGCAACATTGTTGCATTTTGCAAAAAGTAACGAAATTCGCATCGATTTTTTTCAAATGTTTCATAATCGAAATGCGTATATTTAAAACAAAGTTCTCTTCAACTAATTATTATACCGCAAAACTTTCTCATACTTAAAATGACTGAGCTCGAGGCTGTGTTTACTGAAAAAAAAACCTTAAGTTAATCAGCCCCTGAAGAAATTGCATCTCAGACGTCTTCAAACGATCTTGGAGGAGCTTTCTTGCGGAAAAGCTCTTAATCCATTTTTGAAACGGGCGAAAGTCTTCGTGCTCATCGGAACTCAACCGCTGAATATTTCATTCGGCAAAACCGCTCCGGAAGACTTTAATATGCGAAAAAAACTTGCCTCCCTTACTGTTTAATTGAATCCAACTCAATCGTTATGGAAGATTGAAAAATGGCAACATAAAAGATTTATTAATTATTTAAAAAAATATATTGTTCCGCACTTATCCTTTGGCTAATTCATTAGTGTATGTTTCATAGTTTGATCTCTAGATTTTCAGATTTTCCAAATTTGTGATGGCCAGCTCCGAAAGTTTGTTCAAGCTCGCATTTGCATATTCGCCAATTTGCATTATGCGATGATAACTTTGCGGCGTCGGCACGATGAATTGAGGCTTTGAGGGAAGACCAAAGTACTAGATCGTGGCCGAAGTTAAGATTTAAGGATAAATAGCAAACATTCTGTGTGCGGTATTGCGTTGCTAAAAAAAGAAAAGAATTGCCTTGTTTATAAAAAGTGTAGCCGAGCGTGTTTTGAGTTTGCCGGAACGACGATAGCTAGCCTTTGTTTTGATAGCTCCAATAAAAGATGATTTGTTCTAATTAAGATTTACATATAAATTTTGGTAAATATTTGAATGTGCGGAAAATATTTTTTAGTATTTTTATTTACATATTTATTTTAGTTTTAATATTAAGTCTCTCAAATTATTTTCCCATTATTATTCTTATTATTTTCCCATTATTTTCTTTTTAGAAAATTTGCCCATTATTTTCTTTTTAGAAAATTTAATACGAGCAAAATAAAGCCATATATTTTCGTTATAAACGTGTTCTCAACTTACGACAGAAATACGTTCCTGAATCTCGGTCGTAAGTCGAATCCATCAAAAAATCAATCAATTTTATTTATATCAAAATTTTCATTTTAAACTCATATCCTACTACGGTTCTTAAATGGGAAAAATTTCGTAAATCAATTTTTTTCGATTATTAGTGTTTTTTTTGTCGAAATATTCAGCCGGATTTATTTATCAGTAAGTAAGAATCCCAAAAAAGAATGTAAAAATCTGGTTCATAATGGGTTAACCATTAATAATTACATTACAATCATTCGAACGAGTCTATGTTTTTTTACGAAATCCATTGACAATAACTCGTAATTTTGTAAGTAATTTAAAAAAAATAATTAACTATTATTTTTTTTTCAGTCATGAGTACGAACGTTGTAAGTCGAGAATTATCTATATATGTAATTTTTCGTTTAATTTTGTGGTTTTGCAAAATCTCTAATAAAAAGATAGCTTGATTAATCAAATTACATGCAAGGTAATATACATATTTCAAAAATGTGTAATATTGAATTACGTCACTAGAATACAATAACAATCGACGCCACCACAATACAATTCATATATCTGTTTACACCTGAAGATTAATCAACACGCGCTTACACTGCATGAAAACGACAACAATCTCGTTTTGCAACTACTATCAAACACTCGAAATAACTCGCAACGATACCATTACGAAACATCACAGACACAAACGGCCAAAATCGACATCCAGCATTTTATTAAAGGCCACTTAGGGAACGGGGGCACAATCGCAAGGAACACCCGGCCCGGCTGTGTACGACTTTAATTTCCTCGCGGGACGTGAAAATCGCCTTTGAAAGATTGGCCACTTTGAATGTGGTGTAGCCGACAACTCGTTTTCTTAGGGGCTGAGGACATTACCGGAGCCTGATGCCATTTTTCCGACGCCAAGTCGAGCCGTGTAGGCGACGATGATGGTTCCCAATCGGTTAGTTCAGTTTTTAGATTCTAAATAACGAGTTTATAGATTTTTTTTTCACTAAGCGATCATACAATTAATTAATTTATAGAATGCTGAAAATAAAATAAAATAAACTTTAATGGTGAAACTCAATACCCATATCCAGCCATTGTCCTCAATTAGGGACGTGTTGATTGTAAAACGCGCAATGGTGGTACTTAATTAAATATTACAAATAATAAAATATATAATAATAATCTACCATACATGTATATATATTATATAATCACGGTCCCTTAATATAATCACGGATTTCTGTGTGTTTGAATGACGCTCGCGACTTTTATAAAAGACAGATATTTTAATATGGTCTGTATGCGTATAAAGTTAACGTCTATAATATGAAGCTTATTACTTACTAACTACTGGCTTTGCCTATATGTACGATTTCGTAATGGTGACAATAACAAATGAATTATTTTGATTTTATTAATTAAATATTCAAATCGGGTACGGACATCAACTTTTCGCAATTCACAGCCGATGTTATTAATATTGGGCCTATTCACTAGTGTGTAATAAACACAATAGTGTTTTCATTTTATTTATTGATCTTCACAAATAGTTCACATGATTCACACATAATTTTAATTAAAAATATGTATTTAAAAAAAAAATCAGTACATATTTATGTTTTTTCTAAACATTATATTTGTCGGATGAAATTCAGGATCAAATCAAAAATAAAACAAGGATTAAAAGACATAATTTTTGATAGTTTTTCTGAAAATTTTTATTTTAGATTCATAAATCATCTAGTTAGTTATTATATTAACTCGTGTCAAATTAATTGGTTTCTATCGATCATCAAAGTGAATGGACATGTATTGTGATTTATAAATGAATAGTCAACCTGTTGCTATGATATGACACATTCAATAAGAAATTATTTCAATATTTAACTATAATAATCGAGAAAGTTATCTTCCTATAAAAAAATATTAGAAAAACCCTTTTCTAAAATTTGTATTATTTAACTTGCATACGAATTTTCATTAAAACAAAAAGAATTATCATTGAAACCGAACTTAAAGTCAAAATTCGAAGTTGGATAACCGCTGGTATAACGCGACATAAGGGCGTGGGCGTCAACCGTTGGAAGATGGCTCCCATAGAGAACTTTTATTAAAAACGCAACTCCATACCGTGAAAAAAGCTGCAGCCGCGTGAGAAAATTTCCGCAAACGTTCTATATCTTCTCGAAAAAAACCCAGCGAAAAAAAAACCTAAATATATACGAAAGAAACAAGCACTATCGCTGGCTTTGCAGAACATTTATTTCCATACGAAACGTTGTTATTATTAAAAGCGGCTCTGCTCCGGCTTCGGAAACATTTTATGCGGCGTATTTTAATTACGTCCCGTAAAACGTACATTGCAGTCGAGTTACACTAGACACGTTTGAAACGTGAAATTATTTTTTAATTAAAAGTTTTTTTTTCCGTTCGGTAAAATTGCTTTAGACTTGTATACGATGCTATAAATTTTGCGGAGCACGTTGCTGAAATTTCGGAATGTTTCATTCGATGATATGTGTACTTTGAATATGTTTTCAAAATAATGTGACTGTCAGAATTCGATATGATGTACATTTATTTTTTATTTTTGATGTATTACATAGAAGATGAGTTTTAAAAGTTGTGAAAAATTGTTGAATAAATTTTAAAAATATTTTTTTAACTTTTTTTCTAATATATAATATTAGATTCATTCATAATATTTTTTGAAATCATATTAAAACTGTTTTCATGTTGGGAATTATGAATACATTTACCATGGTACTATCTTCAAAGCCTTTCTTCAGATATTCAATAACGTTTGAAGTGATCATTGTTAATTCGAAATAAGTATAATATTCGATTGAAAACAAAACTTTTTAAATATATTGGGATTTTTCCATATCATGTATTCCATTATGAATCATATATACCCACTATGTAATAATGAAAAGGCAGTTTTGAAAGAAAATATACTGAACTAATGAAACGTGATTATATCCATCTATTGATAGTATCATCTATCACTCAGATTTAACGATTTATAAAAACATAACTAAATTTAATTTAATATTTTACTTCAAATTTATTATCAAATTTTTACAAAAAGTTTATTGAAAATTCTTCACATCCATATTTTCAACTTAAAAAGCGCACCAAAGCTTCAGAAATATTGAAAATTCCAACACGGAAAACACACTCGGTAAACCCATCTTTTTCACCGTAGTCATTTTGTTTCCAGCCCAACAACCCATCAACCCTCACCATTTCAGATCCTCACCTTAACTCGAAGCACGGGGCGTAATTTGCTCATATCTTTCGGGAGTGCAAACACACCCCGTATTTATAAATTATAATTTTCGCTCGCGTGCGTTGTTCCCGCGAAGCAGAAGAACCATTGCTAAATCAGGCTTTGCTCGTTGATTTATCGGTGTGTTTGTGATTATTAGATGTCTTGGTTGTGTCAAATGATGTGTGTTTTATGCTTCAGAAGCCTTCGGTTGCTTGCTTGTGTTAATCTGGCGTTTTAGCTCGGAGATTTGTTGGGAGAAAGGATTTTCATGTAGAATCGTTAAAATTTTGCCATTGCGAAATGGTATGAGTAATAATAACATTTATGTGTTGAGTGATGTGACTATTACATTCTTATATTGAAGCAATTAAATATTATTTTTTTATTTCTGTAATTGTTCTTTGAAGTGTACTCAATGATAAAATAATCTCTTTATATATGGAATAATTGTGTAAATTTTTTTATCGTTTAATTGTTTCACAATGATGATTCAATTATATTTTTTTATGGCAAATAAAAATGAAATTACGTCGTAGAAAATATTTATATATAATATATATATTTCAGTTTTTGATACAACTTTTTTCAACTTATTGTAATAGATAAATTTGCTTCTTTTTTTTATAAAGTACAGGATGAATCACATGAACGTGAGTAAAAAAAAAAACACTCATGTGCTTCAAAATCTTATTATATTATATTTTAGTTTACAATTTATTGAATATGTATTGATGATTTAAATTTTTGATCAACCTAATCCATAATAAGAAAAGTTTGAATGAAAATATCCAGATCATTTGTATTGAAAACAGTCACGAACTCTGAACTGGAATGAAATTCCATAGTAAGCATAAGCGTATTTCATTGGCCAGAAAAGCGAAAGAAAATATAAGAATGAATACGCATATTTTATTTCACTTGAAATAAAATACACTTATAGTATCACCCTGCCTCATAAGATAGTTTAAATTAACTATGAAGCGTCATCCTCAATAAATAAATAAAAAACCATAACTAACAAGCACTAAAAGCATAATGGCAACATCAACACACCACACAGAACCAATACGACTCCAGTCCACAGTCGAAACAACACAACATCACATCGAAAAGCACAACAGCTTAAACGCGGCCGCATTATGCAAATGGCCGCCGTGAAATATGACATTTCGCTCTCGGGCGTCAAAGATGGCCGCGCTCCGGCTCACAAAGGCCGCATTGTGTCCGCGCAGTTTACAAAATGGCCACTGCATGCATTCGGAGGTTGTTTCGGTGTATTGTCGGCGAGATCTCGAGCAACTCGATTCGCTTCGTGCATCCGTGAAATTTGACGAAATGAACATCGACTCCTTTGGGAAATCGAAACTAGTTTTGGCGTTTTCGGGTCGTGGCGGTTTCGATGCAGTTCTTAATTATTATAGTTTCCAATCTTATCTTATTTTGTATATGTTTTTTTTTTATGACTTTGAGTATTTGTGTTTGTGTCTGGTTTCTTATAGTGAAAATAAAATAGTTGTTTATTTAATCAAGTCATTTATTTAATGTTTATAGTGCACAATTAACAAGTTTTCATCTTAAACGAAAGCTTATTTATTATGACATCCATGCGACATATCAAATGAATACAAACAATATTTACAAGACTGGCATTCTTTTTCATTCATTCATACTTTTATTTATTTTTTTAATATTTCACTTAAATTATCTTTTTAAATTAACTTGATATGGCGACAATGATTAATTAACCACACGACACAACATTGAATGAGTATTATACATTATTTTCCAAACAATTAATGATATTAAATGGTCATGACATATTATGAACATGTTATACATAGCAATATATATGTATATATATTTGGTACCATTTTCGAATGTACACAACTTTGTGTATGAAATTACTATTTACATTTTACATTTATATACAAGTACAAACATATACATATTCAATTTTCCAATTACATTTCAATTTTAACAGATTTGTGAGTTTTCGTTACAAAAGCTTAATTCAAATGGGGTGTACACTATATCGCTGGAAGCACTCGACACTGGACACAGCATAGTGACTTGATATATTTCGAAAAACCTGCAACGATAAATAATTAGATTATTATGCATATCGAAACTGAAGATCAGCCCTTCCGTTACACAATAAAAGCTTATCCCGAACTATTATTTCGAAAATAATAGGTGTTGCAGATAAATCCGGTTAATTCAAGGAAGGTTAAATACATAGTTTAGCTTTATATTAATTACACGGCATGAAAGACGCCATTGTATACGTTTAATTTAAATTAATTACGAAATAAATCGGCTTTATTAAAAGCAACTACTTTGCGAAAAGGGATGAAAATCTCCGTTGTGCGAATAGTGTCGGAACGATGCGATTTTTCCCAGATTTTTTACGTATAAAAGTAGGTAATGGAATGAAATCGGATTTGAGGAATTATCGATTGTGAGAGAGCTCGGCTTTTTCTGGTAAATCAATTAAAGCCAACCGGGAAGCTCTCCAGATCGCGCAGCGTATCCGGCTCCGGATTACAAATCGAGTTAATTGATAAAAAGCATCCGGGCAAAAGCCGCACTTAAGCAGTGTTTGTACGCTACTTAAAAAATGTATCTGTACTCTTCGATGTAGATTTTTGGTATGTTAGAGGTTTATAATTGAAATCGATGAGTTATAATTTTATAACTGTTTTAGAAAAAATAAAATAACACTATGTTTCCTTTTGGTTTTATAAAGATTAGATAAATTTATTTACATTGATAAAAAATGTCATGCCTTATCTTTTAAGGATGTATGAATTATGATTAAATTCATAAAAATTTTTAGAAGTAAATCGGAAATTTATTGATATTTTTTTAAAGAATTTATTGAAAATTTTCATAAAAATTTCTTCATGAATTGTGCAACCAAAAAAATCTGATTATGTTTAATTTCATTAAATTTTGACACATAATGAAAATTTTATCAAAGTGAAAAAAAAAATCAAATGATCTGGGGTCGTAAAATTTTATCACAAAAAATAAATTAGAAAAATGTGATCAATTTAACAATTTTGATTTCTAATTCACTTCATAAAAAAAATATGAATTTGAACAACACTAACTCGCTTGAACTTTTTTGACTTTTCAACGCGACCCAAATTCAATCCATGCCCACCGATATTGCACATTAATACAATACAAAAGGAAAAATATACAAAATTACATAAGATAACAACCGGAACGAACACCAGTGAATCCGGAAAGCGCCTCGCCAGAAAATTTTTATTCCGTCTGACCTATTTTATTTAGTCGAATCGATAGAGAATGAGCTACGAAAAAGTGTTCACATTTGCGGCGAGGCTTCCGAAATGGTCTTCCTCCGCCTTCTTCGAGGCTTCATCAGCCGAGGGGTGATTCAGGTGTTGTCAATCAGGGGTTACGTGGGGCGTGAAAGAAATAAAAGATTGAAGCGTCAAGGGGCAACAAACGGGCGATGATGTACGAGGCGCACGTGGCTCCGTTTTTTGTGCGAAGCCTTCTTTTTTGGGGAAAAAATTGTTTCGATTCAAACGCGTCGTTGGGATGATTCGGATCGGTCGGTGTTGAAAATTTTATGGTATTCAGATTTATTTTTTGACTTCAAATGTCGAATTTCAAGAAAATAAATTTGTGATGGTCGACATTGCAAATTTATTTTCGTCATTTTTCAATTTTTTTTATGATTTCGTAAATAATATAAAAGAAACGTTAAGTAAATATCCATGGTGCTTATATTCAGGTAAATTTATTAAAAAATGTATTTAATTATATATGCGAAATTTATAAAAATCATCAAAAGTCAAATTGATAAATGTGTTACAATAATTACAAAAATTAGCTTATATTTTAATAAATTTATTAATATATGATTAATTTATATATTAATAAATTTCTCACAGTTAAATTTGAAGTGAAAAAACTTTATGATGTTCGATGTTGAAATTATCAGATAATCAATTAGCGATGATCATATAAATATATTATATGTATGAATAAGAAGAATATAAATATGTAAAATACAAAAAAAAAAATTATATAATATGTTAATAATTTCTATGAATGCAAGCAAATTAATCGTGAATTTTGTTCAGTAAATTAATTTATATTGAATTTTGGATATTGTTCGGTATTATCATTTAAAAAAAATGAATGGGATTTTCTCGAAAAAATAAGATGTTATCTATTTCATAATATTTCACACAGTGAGTCATATTTACACTTTGAATTCGATCTTCGTTCAAAAATCAACGTTATGACATCATATAATTTTTATTTAGAACATTTCATACCTCAATAAATACACTATAATATTATACAACATTTTTTACAAATTTTCAACCGATTATATTTAAAATTTTATTCGAGACCTATCCACAAAATATTACGGTAAAAGCAAATTATTAAACGCCTGAAACGACATAATTTTCACCACACATTTAAACACGAAAAAAGTCGAGTTTCCCGCCCTTAATTACGATTGCGAATTCGAGTCGCGGCGCCGGCGCCCGCCCTCGTTTGCACATTCCCGGCTTTGTTATTGAAATACTTCTTTTCCGCGAGCTTTCACATCTTGCATAATTTAAGTGGCAAAAGCCCGGCTCGGGGACACGTCGTCCGAGCAAATCCAATTTGCTCACAGGACCTGCAAACGTTACACAACCTTTTTAACGGGCCGCAAAGCGACAAAACTTAAACGGATCACGCGAAGACGTGTCCTCGCATGCGTTATTCGCTGAAAAGCTACGTTCGTAATTTGGTGGTAATTGAATTTTTTTTGTTTATTTAAAATTTTAATGAATTACAGTATTTTTTTGCATATGAAAGTTATTTTATTTAAAAAAAAGGAGACTCTTTTCATTTTGAATATCATTTTCTGATTCTAATGTAATCAAACTATCATTATTATATATTTTTTATTATTAAAATAATAACAATGATGTATGTACATAACAAAGATTCATTGTTTGTTTTTTGTTATATATTTCAATGAAAATGATTTCAAAATTAATCGTCATATGATGCAATTTTAGCGTTTCGTATGAACGATATTTCTAATTTTTCTCATGAAATTATAATGTACCGTCATATATTTATTATATTTCATAAGTTTGACGCAATAATGAAAACGATCATGATTTAAGTGACGTAGGGAATCCCACCAAAGTTCAAAGAGTAAGTGATAAGATTATTATTTGTTTACAATCGGAAGTTATACATGATTCATCTAATTCCAGATAGAGTTTCAGCACACGAAAAAACAAGATCTGTTTCAATCATCACCGGATAATTTAATAACGAAGTGATGAATCGTCATCACTTGGTATTGACGTGATTAATAGTAAAACACTGGAGGACCCACTTTCTATGTGGACGGGAGGCATTTTAAACAAAAGTAATTACTCTCCGATGTCCTGAACACCGGCCTCGTCCTGAAAAGAGTCCATTAAATGCGGTCCTCATTAGCCTCACACTTTCGTCGGTGAAAAGTTTCCGCCTTATTTGAACTTTGTCAGGGACTATTTTTCGCAAATAAAAACCGCATCGTGTCAAATTATCACTGAATTTTTCGACACATTCATGAGTTTTATACGTTGAGATTTTTACGTTTTAAACAGTTTCGTGAATATTATAATAACATAATTAAAATCGCGAATCGGATAAAGGAAATCATACGATACGATTATATATTGTATTATAGAAAGCATTTCTTATTGAGCGAGAAAAGTTGAATTGAAAAAGTGATTGAATATCCGGCACAAAGGTTTTACGAAGTGGATATATTATATATGTCGAAGGATAATATTAGATTACAGTTTTGCATGTATGAACGAGTTACTATGGCATCATATTGATTTGATAATAAAACGAAATACATAAGTTCAAATTTTATATGAGTTCAATATATAGAATTTATTCTTATAATTTTCTATTTTCATATGTGCAACGGTCAATAAATGTATAAAGCAGAATAGACAAAATTTACGTAAAATATTCGATTGCAATGAAGCAAATGTTAACAGTCAGCATATTTTCTAATATCTACTAAACGAAACTTTTGAGAAAATAAATTTTTCTTAGTAGAATACTCAAGAAATATTTTCTATAAAATTTTAGTAGGTACTTATGTAATTTATTTCAACATACGAAAATTTATGATAGTGCAACATAAAATTTCAAAATATAAATTAAAGAAAATGTATCTCACCTTTATGTATTTTACAATTTAGACGTGATCAGACTATGCGTATATTTATATGCACGATTTATTTTTTTCAATATTACAGCTCACAATCTTGAAAATTCCACTCAAATAACAAAACATCACTCGTTACATGTCCATGTTGAAAATTGGTAAAACTATTACAAGGCATTAGACGTACAAGTTCCGTCAAGGCATTTAAGTCCTGGTTCGCAAGTTCCACTGAAACCACCACACATTTCGCCAAGTGTGCGTGCACACACTTTACAACATCTGAAAATAAAGAAAAACCCATAATTATTGCATATTCAATGATAAGTATTATATATAAAAAATTGAATATTTTAATAGAATTTTTCAGAGATGACGTTGAAATATTTCTCTTTAGTATAATTTAAATTATGAACTAGGCGTTGAAAGGTCGTTGGTTAATATTGCATGTGAACTGATAAAAATTAAAATTGTGTATTTTTTTTAAAAAAGCAAATATGCAAATATAATTCATCTTGATAGTCATTATCATTTATCATTTATTATCTTATCCGGTTTCAATTTTTATAAAATGTAACAGATAAAGCATGTATACATCATTTTGTTTCGTTTCAAGTGTGTGAGCTGTTGGGGTAAGTGTTTTTATAATAAATGTTGTTTGATGAAAATATTTAAGCGTATTCATAATTATCAATATGTTAATATTTTTTAGGTGTAGAATGCATTCTTTACGACATAAGCGCGGCTGATGCCGCTCTTAAATCCGTATTGAATTTGATTTTAATACATTCAAAAGTCGATACGTGCACCGTGTATAATATTTAGCTTTAACTTCTTCCACATATTTGTAAGAAATAGCACCAAAGACGTGTTGTGTATTGAAGAAAGTAATAGTGTTTTTAAAAATATATAATGACTGAACAAGAAACAATTAAATTGTAAGTTATTAGTTATTTCATATATTAATTCAATAACAATTTTCATCACGTGAGTTTTAATTTTGTTTTGTGATACAGGATGAAAAGTCAACTTTTAAAGGTTGTCGACAAAAACAATTATTACAATAAAAAACACAGACTAGAATCTTTAAAAAGATGTTCAAAGATTTCTATTTTGCAAACTAGCTATGAAGAAGATGAAGATCTGTCAGATGACTTAGCTACAGGTGGATTTTACTTCAACGATTCCGACGAAACGTTAAGATGTTTCTGCTGCGATTTGTCCATTGAATTGAAACCTGGCGAGAGCCCTATAGCCAAGCATTGGATCGAAAATTCCGAATGCAATTTCCTGAAGGGTTCTCGATACAAAGGACCTAAAATGACGGAATGTGTGGATGTAAAAAAGCGTGTCCAATCATTCGGTTTGTGGCCCAGTGCTATGGTGCAGCGTCCTAGGGAGATGGCTGAAGCAGGGTTTTTGTATACTGGTGCAGGAGACAAGGTACAATGTTTCTTTTGTTTTGGAAGAATGAGCAATTGGGAAGAGAGCGACGACCCATGGGAAGAACATGCCTATTGGGTACCAACTTGTCAATATGTCATTATCAAAAAAGGTCTTGAATATGTAAATAAAGTAAACAATGAGGGCCGTAAAGGCAATGGGCGTCGTAAAGTTAATGCTAAGGTTAAAATTAGTCACGTTGAGGAAATGGAAATTGAAGGAGACATATCGGAAAAATGTGCAATGTGTTACGATAGGAATAGAAATATTTGTTTCTTGCCATGTAATCATTTTGCATCATGCGGGCATTGCAGTTTCAATACACCTAATTGCCCTGTATGCAGAGCGACTATACAAAATCGGATTCATAGATATGTGTATTAAATAAAATGTATAGTAATTGATATTATAACGCAGATATTCATAAATATTATTGATTAAGATGTAAAATGTTCTGAATAGCAATTTTTTAATGTCGAAAATTTATAAAAAATATACCCAATAAAAAAATAAAATTGTATATAATCAACCAGCTTTGTAAATATGTAAATAAATACATGTAAATCAAAATAATAATATTAAAAAAAAATTAAATTTGAATTTTCTTGTTTGCCCACCCGTTTTTCTTGTGTTCTTCAAAAGTATAGTTCGAATATTGCATCAATCATTTTTTTCCCATTTTTCTTGCCACTCATAAAGGACACGATATAGTTCCAAAGTATAACTCGTTTAAGGTAATTATTCTTCGACAACCAATGAACTTTTATGTGTAATAGTCATCATCATCATCATCATTAGCAGCCTGTAGCTATCCACTGCATGACAAAGCCTTGCCAGACAAATGCGGCAGTCTAGGCTATAAATGTACCACAAGAGCTAATCCGCCCATGCCAACGGAGGAGGCTCTCAGACCAACGATACGCATGTCTATGTGTTAGGCTTTATAGTCGCTGTCTTCTAAGTAGATCGCAATGCCACCAGTGGGACAAACGAGTTAAAGACAAGCAGACTGTGCCCTTGCTGACCACTTTGGGATCGCAATGACCACCAGTTTGACAGACAAGACAAGACCGTTGGTCCTATATGGTTCAGATCTCGATAGAAAACACGTCATAGGCCTTGACCATCACCAAAGAGAAGTTTTTAGTTAACTAAATGGACATACAATACATTCTCAATTTTCTTTTATCCATGCAGTCGTTCCCCCAAATATGTCTACATGGCATTCGGGTAAGAGTTAGTTGTTATTAGTCTTTTATTAATTATGTAGCGATAATTTACAATTTGATTCCAATAAATGATCGTGCGATAGTCTTAGTTGTAATCGTTTGAGTAAGTTTATTTATTTATTTTGATTTTTTTAAAATTATTATTATCATTATTATTATTATTTTACTTTGTGCACTATTCAATTCGTAAATCTCTGTATGCCATTTAAAATGTGTTGGTTGGAATTAGTCGTAATAGAATTATGCGGAGATCTGACCATTCCTCCCCTAGAGTTCTCCATTCCACCCCTAGAGTTCTCCATTCCTCCCCAAATATAGAATTTTGGTTCATTTCTCCCTTGAGAGGTTCTAGGCTTTCCTAGTGCGCCATGTGAACTCAGGTGAGAACCTCTATGTTAGGCAAAGGCTACAGATATAGTTACATCAAATTTCACGATCAAAATATTCAATTATTTTCAAAATTTGCTTATGCGTCTTCTGATGCGCGCAATTTGCTGTTAAAAAAAAACCATGATTTTTATTTAAGCATCGAAACATTTATCTATGAACTAGCTGACCCGGTGAACTTCGTATCGCCTTCAATCTTTGTTCGTTAGTCTCGCTAAAACTAAGCTGACCATACGTCCTGTTTTCGCCGGGGCTGTCCCGTTTTTGTCATGTCTTGCGTTCGTCCCGTCGTTTTCGCATATATAAGAAGATCTGGGTTTTTTTTTCATCTTAAAATAGCGCCCGTTGTCTTCACGCGTTCTGCACTCACCGGTACCCGATCCCCGTTCCCGGTTCCCAGTTCCCGGTTCCCGTTGTGGACACGCGTTTTGCACACAACGGTGTGCCGATTTTAATTATTGTCACGGTCAATATGCGGCAGGGCGCGGCGTGGCGGTGCATCGTGTATTGAACGATTGGGTGATATCATGCCCAAACACGACAATACTTTATTTTCCATCAATAAACACATGTCTTATATCATGATTAATGTCTCATTATTCATTTCTGCAGTCATTTGAAGAGTGGGATTTAAAGTTTGACAGCGCACATGATGCAAAACATCCTCACATATGTCGTCCCTATATTTCACCCACAAATCTTTCGGATTCGAGGGGAAAAATTTTGATATGATAGTCGCAAACAATAATTTAAATATTTTTAAAAATTTATTAAATAAATTATTTATATTATTTTTTAGTTTTTCTTTAAAAATTTGCCAATTATTTTTCTTTGTAAACCACCTGTTGGTTAAAGCAAACAAAAGAAAAAAATAAATATCCAAATCGGTCAAGCGGTTTTTAAGTTTTAGTGTTTCATGTCACGGCAATTTATTTTTATATATAAGATAGTATACTGGCCCGATGCTACTTACATCGGCTGTAGTTTTGTTAAGAAACGGAAAACGATAAAATGTGAAAACCCGATTGTGTGAACTCGAAATGTGTAC
>JAOXNN020000017.1:209294-283107 GCA_028571205.2 Hydropsyche betteni
TTTCATTTAGAATCACACCTGAGAAATCTACTCCTGAAAGATATCGACGAGACCGCCTGGGAGGTTGGAAACTGACCACCCGGGCATAGCGGTTGTGATGTCACATGGACATGTGACCTTGTCGACTTTACGACCGCTATAAGAACGAAAAAAAATTTTTTTTTAAACTAATAAATGATAGATAATTGAAATTTCATAAAATATTTTTAAAGAAGAGCTATTTTTGAATCGATTTCAATTCTCTTAAAACAACATTACTAAGAGAACCGTTTGTTCAGCGATAGATAGAAAATAAATTGATCTCACTGGATAATATCACCGCTTCGAATGAAAACCGTTCGACTTTTTATTCCGAGCCGCAGTTAAGCTTCATAGAAGCTTGCTCGGATGCAAAAAGGCGAGAAAAATGCAAAAGAGTGCAAGAAGTAAAATGGGTAAAGATGAGAACGTCGCAGATCGAAACCTCTTAATTAGGTGGAGGACTGCGTTCTGGAAAATGCACTCGCAAGTTTTTCAAAGCTTTCTCGTGGAATTTTCCATTTTGCCGCTAGCCATGCATTAACCCGGTAATTTGTATGAGGTCTGCATTTCAAAACGAGAGCCAGAAGCGAAAAATGTTTGAGAATGAGACTGTTACGATGATAATGAAGAAAAAAGAATAAATGAGCGGTGCGAACGAGACTTTGGTAACTACGTCGTTCAACATTCCTGACCGCAGACTAAAAACTCATTTTTCATATCTGTGACTTATACAAATTAATTGAGATTTATTTGTTTCTGGAGAATTTTTATCAGCCGTTGCTTCAATGCATTTTCCTAACGCTTCTCAGAACGATTTTAGAATGATTTTGAATATCATAATTTAAATTTAACTTTTTCTTTTGACTTTAAACAAATTCTAGATGTTCCTTTTTATTTCAGAAAATTCTAATTCCGATTCTAGAAATCCTAGATTCTAGATGTTGTATAAAACTCTAGGTAGTTTGCAGAAATATGAGTTTTCGATAAAAATATTTTGCAGATAAACAAAATGTATATTTTATTGATATAAATCAATATTCGTCTCTATGTTACTATCTAAATCCTCGTTGGTTGATAAAATATAATACTAACTCGTGACATAGTCGTAGTTAGGATTTTTTTAGGGGGACCCGAAACATAATTTCTTACGTTATAAGTAAGCGATTCAGTTTTTTCATTTGAATTATTGAAGTATTTGAGTATTGTGTGTAAAGAATTAAGGCATTGAAGGATTTTATATAGATACTAGTCGATTGTACCGGCGTTGCTTGGGACTTAAATTTAAAATCAAATTATTTTTAAAATTTAAATTCGTTAGAACAAAAGCATAAAGAAGGCCGCGTATTGTCACAATCACCGGCGCCGGCGTTGCGCTTCTACTGAAAATTTCATTTCATTGTAAATAGCGTCAGATCGAATTGCAAAATGCTTTTAATGATACGAAAACCTTCTTGACAAAAAAATACATACACTTGCCAATTTCTCACACAAATTATCTGTGATAGTTTTTTAAAAAATTCGATTTTTTTTTAAAGAAACTTGAGAAAAATACTCCGAAGAAAGTACGTACGTATGAAACATCAGTCGAGATTGCGAACATCGCTCGTAAATCGTTTTACGACCTTTTTTTCTCATATCTATTTTTATAGAGAATATAAAAACTCAAAATTTGTTAGACTTATCGCCCCTTTGACACCTAAATATTTTCAGTGCCAGATCGCGTAATATTCTATACATTAAAATTTCGAAACAATACTTTGAATACTGCGCGCTCGCACTGAAAACATATCATTAAACATTCATCACTTTTACTTCACACTTTAATTTCCTATTTTTGGAAAAACACACACAGGCATAAAGCACCGATTCCTATTTACTTTACCTTATAACACACCAAACAACAAGCGAGCGGAACGCTCTGTACGTAGGCGGGTAATTGTAGCCGACGTTTCATCTAACTTTTGGCCAACGTTCATTTGAATATTTATGTCGGCTTTCGGTTTCCTCATAGGTACACATTATATAATACGTAGGATGTTCAAGTCTAGTGAACAAATCGGACCGCGAACCGGAGGCTTCATTTTACTTGCTAAGTCAATTAAGTGGAGTGTGGTAGCCTTTTACTTGATTTTTTTTTCGTTGGTGAAAATGAAAGTGACGTGAAGGTTTTAGGTTTTGTTTTGTGGATTTCAACTTTTATTGTGAATTGTTCTGATTAGTTAGACATACACGTATTAAATTATATATAACTGAAAATGTAGTTTTATAGAAAATCTATGAAGAATATTCTGTATTGCTTTTGAATTTTGGAAATTAAGCCATTTAAGCATAAAGTTAAGCTATTAGATGATTAATATATGGAAAGACAATTTTTTGTTCATCTATTTGAGATAGATAGTGTTCTTGTTTCATTCGAAATACTAAAAAGTTCGAATTTTCAATGTTATTGTTAAATCAGAGCAAATTTTTATACGTGAAAGTAATTTTGCATATTATCGTATTTAAATCCATTCAACCACCATGAATAGAAATATGAACACCTTTCACCATGAAACGAATCAAACGATGAATCCATTTAAAACCTTGTTCGTTTACAGAATCAATTTCAGTTTCTTGGAATACTAGAATAAACATTTCAGGATCAAATGAACGAATATACAGATACATCCCAGTGTACATTCAATTCAACTGAGAAACGTGCGTAATCCTTAGTTAGGCGTCGCTAATAATTCGCAGCCGTTATAATAACATAATATATTACCGTATTATATATTATACGAGATGCAACAGCTGACGGAATTAGTTTACATGGAATTAATTTAGACTAAAATCCTAATGACGCCAATTAGCGGAACGCCCGGCCCTAGAAATGAACGGTCGTATTTCTAAATATATGTTAATGTCGCGCAAAAGTGTTTGCACGACATTGTAAAACCTTGTTGTTGCCGATGGGATTAATTCAATGTTTCCTCTCGCTATTTTTCAAAATGAGCTATGCTCATATCGCGTGATTTGAATAGTCTTATTGCGTCAAATAAAGTGAATAAACTGCATCAGTGTTGTGCGAATGTTTTACGATGTTTTAGATTTTTATTTTAATTGAAATACTACATCTTTCTAGTTGATAAGATTAAACTGCCTAATAATTTGCTGATTTACAAAAAAATGTGTTTTGATCCATCGTAGATCTTAAAGAAAAACCTAGCACACTAAACCCGCATATCTCGCTCTAATTTAATTACAATTTTGACATTTTCCTTCTTGCGGATCGAAATTATTACACTTTTTCATCTCATTAATTACCTAGATAACTGAGCTTATTAGCACTCTGCGAAAAAGCCCATTTATTATATACGGATTTTTTCCTTTGGAGAGCAGCAAAGCAGGTTCACCCACTCGTATTGAATTTCCCGCCGTTTTATCGTATCCGCACAGCGCTCTATGTCCGATATTTATGAATTTAATAAATCAGCGAATATTTCGAAATATTTTCCGACCGATAAAATATAACATAAATATGAGAACACGAGCGGAGATCTTAAAAATTATGTACTGGATGGCCTAAACTTATTCAAGTACTTGGTCTATGTTTTAAGCGATAACTCATTCATAATTTTTTTGTTAATTTTATCTTATCAGTCAAATATTGATTTCAAAATATTATTATTATTTTTAGATTCGGCTTATTTTCAATAAAAGAAGTTAAGTTATATTTCACTTTCAGTTGCAAGTAAAAAATCATGAATTACGAATCCGTACCCCACAAACACAACACATTCCATTTATACAATAAATACGGAGAGGGGAAACTTTCGTCCACGTAATAAATATAATAAAGCACGAGCATCACGTACGGGACGCCCTTTCATCGGAAATTTCTGTTTCGAAAACCGATTCTGCAACATTTGATGAATAGACGAGGGTTGTTAAATTGAGTTGGCCGTCAATTTCGAACAGTCAACGCCGCAAACGTCAAAACGAACCCACTCACACCGTATATGTATATATTTTTTTCCCAGTATATTTATACAATTTTTCGAAAGGGGGGGACAGTCTGAAAAAATAAATAAATAAAATTTGGCGGCTGAAAGCGTGTGTTTTGTGAGGGCTGCGTCACGTATTTCATTACTGGCTTATTTTAGAGGGCGTGCGCTTGAGCCCACTTTCGGTGCTTTTTTATTATTTATTTTGTTTTTCTGTAACGAAAACATCTCAATTTTGTATTCAATAACTGACATTGTGTAACATTTTCCGAATAACTCGATATTTTTGCAGGGGCGAAAGGCGGAATTTAATTTGCGAAATGAAATTTGTTAAAATGTATATGCGGGTGTCGGAACGGAATTGGTCAGTAGGATATTGGAATTTATGTGTGTTTTTTTTTGAATAAATTTAATAATAAAAAATGGTTATCAATATTTTTTATGTATTCTGAAAATTGTAGTAGACGAAGAGCGGTTTTTTTCGGGAGAACAGTGAAAGTGTATTTGCCAATACTTTTAAAAAATCATTACAATTAACTATATAAAAAGTTCCTAAATGATGTTTAAATTTATTGGAATATAAGAAACTTATTTATATAAAAATTTTACAATTTTTTTATCGTATTAATTTTCATCGAAAATATGAAGTGGATGTTAAATAATATTATCGTATTCGACGAACACTCAAAATATATAAAAAATTCTTATCAATTCTTATTTTTTGTATGAAATATTTTCAAACCGATTTTTTTAGATATAATATTTTGATCCAAATAATACAAATATTGTATGTTTTTATCAATTTTCATATAAAAATAACAAGAATGAAATTTGCCCTTTCATAGTTTCCCAACTAACATATGAAATATTTTTAAGTTCTCAAATAAATTTAAAAATATAACCACAGCACAAAACACGCTGACTTCTTATTGTATCCAATCTTATATTCAAACTAGCCAACACGTACGAGATTTATAAGTGCGATTTACATAAAAACCTCAATAGAACAAAAAGCGCATCGAGCTTTTGTGCGCTGGATTCAAATCGCACACCCCTAAAAGCAATAAAACACAACACAAACGAACAAACAAATAAATAAATAAACGAACGAGGAGCGTTCAGCACAGAGAGAAAGAGAGTTTATCTGGCCCCGGAAGCCCGGTGCGAATTTCGCTCACGCGGGCATTTAGCGCTTCCACGTGAACTTTTAAAGCTTTTAATTATTCCCGTGGAAGCTTTTCCACAGGAAAATTTCCTCTTCTATCCCACAGTTATCCTGAATAATTAATCGCGGTCAAGCTCCGGGTCCGAGTCCAAAAATTACCATCAAACAAGACACAACATCTGCCCGTAAATGCCATCCTGTGTGCCTAGCCCACAAAAGACCGACTAACAATTCGAGGTGCGTTTGAATTTTCCACCGAAAAACAAAGTGAATTAAGCTGAAATTAACGCAACGTGGAATGGATATGACGTGTTATAGTTTTAATTGAAAAAAAAATTCAGTTAATGTGTATAAATTTTAAAAAATTCGATTATTTTATATACGTATACAATTTCGAAAAATTGAATCGATAGAAAGACACAAGGGACGAAAAATTGTAATATATTACACGATTCAATTACGATGGGGAGGAAGAGTTGTCACCTGAGCCGACGATGGATTTCGAAGGAATCAAAATCCTTGTCAAATACAGAATTTCACGTGGAAAACTCATTTATCTTCCCGACTAAGGCCAATGCATGAACGAAAAGGGCGCGTCTCGATTTTTTCCTTGCTCCCCTGAAGGTTCGCTATTAATCTTCCGGCTGAAATCCCGCACGGCTTAGAAATTAATTCATTATAATGCGACATGTACTATGAGTACTCGGTGTAATAGAGCCTCCGCTTTTTATGCGAAATTATCTTGATTCGATGGCTCTTTGAAAAAATCTGGTGATAAATTGGCCGACTTGATTCATGCGAATCGCTCTGTGGAGTTCATCGAGGTGAACTTGCATTTGAATTTGATTATTCTTGATTTATGAACGATCTGAAGTTTTCGTTTCCATATAGTACACTTTTTATTTTGATTAATTTTCGTTTTAGATTTAATTATAATGAAAATTTGTTCATAGAGTAGGGGCTTAAATTATCAGTTATGAAAAAATGTTAGTTTTGTCGGTACAATGATCAAATTTGTTTGCTGTCTCAGAACTAGCACCTCGACTGAGGATCGCTACAGAGAAATTTCCTTTCCTCTGAGAAGATCTTTATTTAATCGCGAAGGACTTAATGTGTTTACCAGTTTGTCTGACGAAATTGAGGCTTCGTTCATAATAAATAAGTGACCTCAAAGTGCCGGAGGAACCTTTGTGAAACCTCAAAGGATGAATTCACCAGAGCGTTGAAAATTTTTGTACAAACGCTGTAATTTATTCGATATCGCTTAATATTGTATACTTTTGCTCTGCGATATGGCTCCGACGACGATTTTAGAATTTCCGTCTGATTTTTACAAGAACCATAATGCGAAAAGTGTAAATAGCTGGACTAAGTGCTGCGTGAGCGTGAAATTTCCTCATTTCGATTCGAGTCGTTAAATATTCATGAGCACGTCACTGTCTTTGCTTAAAGAATTGAGGAGATTTCAATCATTTTTTTTTTATAACAGCAGATCGTTACGTGATTTTATTTCGATATTATATTGGTTACACAATATTGAATATTAGTAGGGTTTATTATCGTATATTTTAAATATTTCATGGGAATTAAATATTATAGAATTACAATTTTGCAGCGTAAAATCGTTTTTTAACACAATATTAACGTTCGTTGAAAGTAAACATCGACGAATAGTGTTAAACGGAAATATTGTAATATGCCAATATTGATTATTTGATAATATATATATAAACGTGTTCTCAATATCTAGAGCTGTGATAAACAACTTTTCGAGGAATTAGGTAAATTATTTCAGTTTCGAGTGTTGAAATATTCCAAACTGATTAATAATTTATTTATTATTCAGTTTAGCTCAAAGTTAATTTTTTTGAAATTATTAAGCATAATTTAGATTGAGTGCACAAAACTTAGTCTGAGTGTTACCATAGACAAACAAACTAATGAAAATAGACTATTGTTAAAATATATAGAAATATGTTTTTGTTTTTTTTTTTAATTATTGGAATTTTAAATGAAGTACTATAGCAATTTTGTATAATTTGGATGACGTCACTTAGGTGAGGTGCAGCGCGTAACCGCACGAGAAAATGACGTACTGCGTACGAGCTGAGACGGCGCACGTATATAAATATGGCGCGCCCCACCTTACGATTCATTCTTGGTCCGACCGTTGCCCGAGGAACATGTATCTGCAATAAACATCTTGACGGACTTCATCGTTTCTATTCAACCTTCTCTCGAGCCCCACTTACCCTAACTCTACAGTATTAGTACATAAAATAAGATAGTACATATATTATATATGTTTTACTTACTCGTTTTTTGTAATATGCAATAATCAATAACGAAATTCACAGCAATTTCCACACTAACAGGGGAAAAATCACCGCGAAAACGGTCGGAAATAAAAATGTAGTTAGTTTAGCTAACCGAATATACACGTACGATTGTCGAGGCTTAATTTTCTCTTTTAGCGCTGGTATAAAAGGTCCGATCCGGCCAAATGAATATAATTATCGGATTCCGTTCAATCGAGGGACCTTGTTACCGAACCCCATACCCTTCGACCGTTCGGCTAAATCCGTATACTATTCATTGGGCTTTGGCCGCAGCTAACCGAGAACAAATGATTGTTTGGCTATGGATACACATAAATGGTGTAAAGGAGTGCAGCTCAAAAGTTCGCTATTTGTACTTGCAGTCAAACATGAAGTGTTCAAATTAATTCAATTCGAACATTCCTATTTAAACCGTAAGTTGTTAAAGATTTAAAGAATCATTTTTTTTATTTCGTCATCATGAAAATATAATCATTATTAGGGAGGCCAAATTTACTTTAATTTTCATTTACTGGTAATCGGGTGTTTTTTTTACTAATTACCGGTATACTAATAAATAATTTTTTTAGTAAAAAACCTAAAACCAAAAATACTTTTACAAAAAATACAATAATATTTAAAAAAAAAACCGTATACTTATATAACTTGACATTTTTTCAAAAACATTTTCAAAAAAAAAAACAACGTTTTACAAAAATATTCGAAACAAGAAAAAAAAATTCAACGAAAAACTGTTTGTTTGGCGATAATGTTCTTTTTAGAACGATGATAGTTTTGTTATATCAAGCTAATCTTACTCGATAATGTTCGTTTTATTGAAAACATATCACTTAGCTTCGCCATAAAAATGAAAAACAAGCCAGATAAGATTATTTAAACACATTATTTATTTTTTTTCAAAAATGTTTATTACTAGAAAATCGAACATGAACTTAATCTGATTCCACACGAGTTCACTTGTATGTAGTGAGTTTTGAAACTGTGCCATTCGCATATAAGCATATATTGGCAGGGCGTAGCTTAAATAGGCGAAGCCTGGCCGAAAATGCTTACTGGGCTCCCGTACAATATCGCACCATGATATTGTATGGTATGATAGCCAAATTGAATGTACCGGGTGATGCATTATCGTAAAGACAAGTCGAGTGAAAGGAGTCGTTATCGGTCCAGGCCAGCCTTTCAATGCGAAAATGTCTATTGCGTTTCCATCCGGGTTATGCGGATATGAGCCGGAGAAATGGCCTTTGAAATTTTCTTTTTAAACTGTTTCACTGAGTTTAATATCAGTTTTATATTCGCGTTCACAACGAATTTGTCGACAGAATTATTTTTTTAAGTGGATTGTCGTTTTTATTTTGTTGTTCGACTGTTAAAAAAAATTGTCTATAAAAATATGTGTTTATTCATCGATCAGCCGGATATTTTTTTGATTTCCTGTTTTATACAACCAATCATATAAAATTAAATAGCAAAAAGGGGAGATAACGGCACATCTGTTATTTTACGAAAATGAAAAAAAAATCTCATTTTGAAAAACACTTATACGTGTATGAAAAATGCTAGAAATTAGTCAATTTATAGCAGATCATTTCATTTTTTTAGATTTCAGTTTTTTGATCTTTTTTTGCCTTTAAAGAAATATAAAATTAGTTTTTTTAGTTTATTAATTTTATTGGTGAGTTACATTTTTCAATTTCCAAACTAAAGACTTGAAAAAAATATAGAGAAATATATTATATTTATTATATACTGCCCTGGGAGTACAAAAATTAACTGTGAAAACTTCTTATCAGTTTGAGTATTATCTTATCAGCAAGCACATATAAGCACTAATAACGAGTAAGTGATACATTTCATAAACAATGATTTAACTATTCTATTTAAGGATAACTATTCTTATCATTGAAACAGTTTGAAATATTTCATCATTTATGAATATTACGGATTTAGAATCCATAAAATAATGTTACTAATATAATACAGTGAGGGCAATTGATATTTCGCTCGCGACGGCTGCTATGTCGTGGTCGATCGTCCTTTTTTTAAACCTTCATCATCTATCATTTAGGTTAGTGCGAGAGATGGTAGGACGTGACTCTGAAAGAAATGTTACTGAAAACCAACCGAATGTACGTTTAGTGGACGAAAAATATCTTGGTAGGCTGTTGGTGTCTTAACGAGATCGAAATATACAATATTATGTCGTATTGCCAACGTGGAAAAAAGAAAATCGAAATTCTGTTTTAATACTTTGAAATTTTTTGCAGATATCGTTATATATAAGTTATTTTATTTCCTTATATTATATAATATTTCATTGTACTCAAAACTGATTGATTTTTAGTCGCATAAAAATTTTGCTATAATTTTTTTTATTGGGTTTCAATATTTATAAAAAATTAAAATCAGTATTTATTGTAATTATAGATAACGAAACAAAGAAAAGCGAATAGAAATTTATTTACGATCACTACGATAAAATACTTTTCACATATCACTGCCATCTATTGTTATACCTGACAAACATAATATTATAAAACTACTAACGAATTAAAGAAAAATCTATTCAAAACATGTAGGAAAACAAACTTCGTTAAAATATGAACGTATTTTTTGTCGAGAAATCTGTTAATATTTCAAATTTTCAACGCAGTCGTCATCTGTATTAGACACATGTATTTCGATGTCTAAACCAAAAAGCGGAACCTCGATTTTTTATGTTAGTATGTGTATGTACTCTCTCCGAAGGGCCACAACCCTTTCGTACAATACAAAAAAGGGCCTCCAGTTGACAACGTTTGCTCACCTTCACGACATGTCATATACACAATATAAATTGTGATCGACTGTGCAAACAAAAAAGACGTTTTTCTTTCTATTCGTTATTTTTTTTCTTCTGTCGCTTCTTATGTCAACATTTCGACGATTCGTCTTTGTTCGATGTCGAAGATTGGATGCGTTGGTTTTTTTTTCGTTATTTTTGTAGTGTTAATACGTTTTGATTTAGTCAGTGTTTTTTTATATATAATATTCAATTTAATTTTGAATGTTCTGATTATGTTGATTATCTATATATATATAAATGGATGTTTGTATATTTGTTTGTTTGTATGTTTGTTGCCGTATCACTCCAACACCGCTCGACCGATCGCCAAAAATTTGGCATATATATATGGATTTTTTTGTGGAGAAGGTTTTTAGCACCATTAAAATAGAGTGACCATATTTTCTTGCACCCAAAACGGGACGGTCTGCAAAAATTAAATTAAAAAAATAATTTGATTTAAAATTTAAGCCCCAAGCAACGCCGGATACTACCGCTAGTATTTTATAAATGGATTGATTGTGTTTATTATCACCTTTATTTATCGAAAATATTATTAAAAAATATGTATTATTATATCATATAATGGAAAGTCTTCATGCAATATATCGAATTAAGAAATTGATAAAAATCAATTATAATTTTCTTTAAAAATTTAAAAGAACGTAAAATATTGAATCGATGTTTTTCTTTGAAAAACTAGAGTTTGGTCTCAATAAGCATGTTGGTTTTATATAACCTATTAACCATGAAAAATAAGAAACATTAAAATTCGTGTGAAATGAAAATTTTATACTTTTCGAAGAATATTTATACTTTGTTATTAATATTGAAAAATTAATATTTTGTATTCATCCGTTCTTTAAACAATATCAAAATATTGTTTTTCGCAGAAACGTTAAAAAAACATCCCCCTTTTCCGAAAATTTTTGACTCAATTATATTATTATACTAAAATTTTAGTATAAACACGAAAAAACACCTCGTTATCTCTGCACACAACCCCCCCCCCCGATCAAAGCAAAACTCGCTAATGAAATACGCAAAGCAAAACCCAACACATCCAAACCTATCTTCGCCCTCACTAGACCAAAGTTCAAAAGGCGAGCGATACGCCATCGAAAAAAAGCGCACACAAAAACACCATTCAAAGAGCCCCCAGAACAAGAACTCCGCGAATCTCCACCTTTCAATCCCCGTCGCGAGCCTCGCCGAAAATTTTTATATCATTTTATTTTGAATGCCGCAGACACAAAGCCCTCAAAGGTCCAAAGCCGACACACAAAAGCGGATCCGCGAAGGTCGGACTCACGCCCGAATACGTCCAATAAGCCGGAACGACACGTAAACCGTGTACGTATAGCCGGAGGACCTTCGTTCGGTTATAACTCGTCCGAAAAGACGATTTCACGTTTTTGTCCTTTTCTCGTGTGCCGAGACCTTTTCTCTGATTTTTTGTGATGATACGTCCAGATTGGCGAATGTAAACAGCGATGGGTGGTGTGATTTTGCGTGTGTAGATGCGGTTTCGTTTGAATGTATAATTTGTGTTGATATTGGACTGAATTTGATTTTTTTAATAGAAAAAGATGTTTCTTTATATTAAGAATGATACAGTAAGATTAAGGAGGTGTGGGTTGCAAAAAATTATTAGAAATCAAACTAAATGAATTATAGAACTTTTTGTTGGACATAATTATGCTTACAACATTTAAGTGTTTTTTAAACGTATTTACAGTGTATTTATTTTGTAATTTTTATATATTTGATACTGGGAAGTTTGTGAACGTAACATAAAATCGTCATTCATCGGTTTTCAAGATAATAATAATGAAGTTATAATTTTTAATGCAACTGTGAGATGTTTTTTTAACTCAAAATTTTTTAAACATAGAAATTATTTTATTTTGTATAAAACTATTTTGAAAATAAATTACGTTACTATCACTTTATAAGTAGAAAATATTATTCTAAAAATAAAATTTGTCAGATTTTAGTTTGATCAACCTTGTAGTTAAGTTTGTCAAGAGTTACTATAATTTTGTTGCGTATTCATAAATTTTTGGACGCTCATTTTATAAAAAAAAATTATAAAATCAGCTAATAAAAAATATTTTTTTCAATCAATACGAATAAAAGAGGTTCTACTGTAATATATTAAAAAAATGCATAATAAACGATGTACTTTATCATGTTCAGGACGTTAATGATGCGTACGAAAAGGCATGTGGAAAAGTGAATGTTGGCATTGGTTTCGAAGTATTTTTTTCATGTTATATATACTATTTGATATAATATTGGATCTACGTCACTTGTGGGAGCAATATGAACATGACCGAGTGAGATTGATACCGTTTCGTTATTGCGATACGTGGACGATAACGAGTTTCGCGGTTGGGAAAACTGTTTTTCTTCTTTCTACCCTCGGTGCCACAATGGTGGTGCTTTTTTCTTCGTCTGCGATATAGTTGTTGTTCTTGTTGTTATCGAATGAGGGGGAAAAGCGAACTTTCCCGTAGCGCAACAGCCTTCCGTGGATTTATTTTGTTTCGTTGTTCTTCTGTCCGGCGCCAATAAAACTTCTTAATATTATTTTCCCGTCTACTTATTAATTTTCATATAACCAATTTGTATAGCTTCTAGTACGATTTATTAGTTTTTCAAAACCCGACTTTTTGTTTTATTTATTTTTTAATTTATTACTACTAAAATTCAACAAATTTATATCGAAATTAATGACTATGTTTAGATTCCTTCTATCTAATTCTTTGGAATACGATAAGAAGAAACACTTAAACACAGAAAAGACCATATACTACATAGAATAATTTTAAGTTATGAATAATTAATTTTTTTAATTCTCGAGTAAAAATTAGAGATTAAAGTTAACCCTGAATATAAAAAAAAGACTACGTTCCAGAATGGTATTGTCATATGTTCCACCCGTATTCTTAATAAAAGTTACATTTCTTCAATTAGAATGAAAATACACTCTTCATGGAACCGCCATTATGGAAAGAGATTCTAAATCCGATTTACCAACATTTCTTGTCCATAATAAAGGGCGTATCGTGTTGTCGTATTGGCAAACAGATTGCGTCTTGAATACCGATACCTTATTGGAATTGCAAGCGCGCAAATAATATATATTTTGTTCTATAATATAGTTGTTTGATAATTTAAGTAATTTTATCAGAATTCCATTTTATAAAGGTTCAAGTTCACATTTAAATATAGAAATACTAACGGCTTTAATTGCTCACTAACACGGAAATTCAATGGGTTTCGAATATCTTTTTCCGACGAATGGAAATAACACGACTGTTTGCTATTACTCGAATAATCAACTTATAGTAGCGAAATATTTATGAAACTCAGCGTTTGACTTAGCGCGACTTTTTCGTTTTAATTTGAATACGGAATAATTTCTAAGGCGGCGATCGAAATAAACGAATTAATTCCGAAACTTTGCCCGTTCCCGTTTCTTATAATAAAAGCGGCAATGAATTACAAATTTTAGCCTCTCTCTCTCTTTCCATCGTCAAAGGATTTCTTTCGCTTTTACCGATGAAAAGTGACAAAATTATCAACGGCTTGCTTTAATTAGTTCCGGGTAAGGAATATTCACTTTTTCATTTTAAAATCGACACATTTAACGTTATATTACGCTGCGAGGAAGTAAACGAATCTCAGAAAGTTTTTCAATTTACTACAACTGAACTTGGACTATCTTAATAATTATTGAATTATATTTATTAATGGAATATTAAAAGTTTTAAATAAATATTTTATTATATATAAAAAATTAAGCCCATAATTTTGGTTACTATCTTATATATAATTATAATCATAAATTATCTAATAATTTATACGAAATAGTGATATTACTTTGATTTATATTATATTACTAAAAAAAATGTATGAGTTAAAATTTAAGTAATTTGGTGAAAAGGTGTATATTTTAGTTGTGATTATAATATATTATTCATGTGGTTTTCTTGAGCCAAAAAGAAAAACTTTTATAAAAGTAAAATTCTTGATAATCAAATGCGTAAAAGTCAAGGACAGTCTGTATAAACATTGGAGAGATCAACGCGGCCATTTATCAGGAAAATTTCTGCGGAAAAGCGTTCGCATTATTCCATAATAAAACTCGAGCGGGTGAGATTTTCACGTCAATCAAGACCTGAAAATTCACAATGACGGAAGCGAGATTTCGTGTATTTTTTATATTTTAGAAAATATATGCCTGTGATGGACAAAACCTTAAAAGTATTTTTTCATTGGAACATTTTTATCGAAAATATATATTTATGATCAAAAACATCATATTTGTGAATTTTTCAAAAAAATCAGTTTTAAATTTTCAATTTTAAACAAACTATTTATGAGAATATATTTAATTTTTGAACAATGTGACTTTTAGTGATGAAAAATTTGAAGCACGTTTTGAAAACATCGAAACTTTTCTTTTCACAATATAAAAATAATTTTTCAAAGAACGCCAACTTATCACTTTTTTTGAAACGATCACAATTTTTTCAAACAAGAGAGATTCTTTATTTATTGATAATAATTAATAAAATATTGTGAAACAGAGATCAGCGATTAGTTTTCGCGCACGATTTCATTATTTTAATGGCGATGAACATTAGAATTTTAACTTCAAGACTAAATTTAATCACTGGAGATAAGAAAAATTTTCCGACATGCCCATTTTCTGAGTGTGGGTTAAGTTTTCGCAAAGAGAGTTTCGTATTTGGGTCGCGAGCTGTGCATAATTTAGGCGCTATCGCGTGTGAATTCAAAAATACAAGAACTTACAGTTGTTGAACTCAAATAATAAAACTTAGCGTGGTCTAGATATAGTAAAATTTGAATATGCGAAAAAGTTTTGTGTATAAAGTACAAAATGATTGCACTAAAAATTAAAAATAAATGGTTGAAATTGATTACTCTTACCTGCATGGATCCCAAACGATGACTCCAAGTCCTGGACATCCACTTGGTTCCAAAGCTTCACATTCCCTTGGGTTGCAAACGCAATCCCATCCTTGTATAGAAGAGGGCATCCCAATTAACAACATCATCAAGATGAACAAAAGCAGTAACTTTTTCTTGCTCTGGTAGCTCACACAACTGTTCGTGCCTATATAACCCATTGTGGACATTTTATAATCGACCTTTCCTTTTATACCCATGTTGAATGTTTGTCTGAATCACATTTCACATTGAATCGAACTGCTTCAGGATCATACTGCTTCGTCTGAAAAAAAATAAAAAAGCGCACTTTTAGAAAAGACAATGAATTGAATTGAACGAACAAAAGGTATTGATTAGTATTAAAAGTGGAGCTTTGTGATCTCCTTTCCTTGAAAGCAAATTGGCACTCTGTTTATTAGAAAACTCTTGCTGTTCGTTCAATTAACTTTGTTTGACTGGAGGTCTCATTGTAAACGCTGCTTAAATATATAGAGGGCAAGTTCTTCCGAAAGTCTTTTTAAGTAATCACATTAAACTTCATTTAAACCGTTTATTTTTCGCCTTCTTAAATAGAATCAAAGGACAGTTATGTGACGAGGGCCAAAATGCGTCGTGACAACGTGACCGTTTCGCAAAGTGTCCGAAAATAAATCAACAGAATTTTTTCCATGCTTTCGCGCAAGTGAAAATATTTTCGCAAGGAGGTTTGAATTTTTTTTATATAATGGCGAAAATTCGGAATTTTTCATCGCATTACGAAACGCTGGAAAGTTTGATCGGACGTTTTCCTTTACGTTATATATAATATTATATAAAATAACGAATGTATAATATATTTCGAAAAATTACCGAAGGCACTTCTTCAAATCGAGGACACGTCCTACTTTTCCCTTTTTTGGCATCTTTCACTCTTTCGGCGCTTTAAAATCGTGTAATTTCATTCGGCTTTTCATATTCCTCTGAGAAAAAGAAACTTTCTTTTGACGATTCTATTCATCAAAAGCGTAAAATCTAACTTTACATGAACACAATAAGAATATATTATGCGACGCTTTTAGGCTGATGGAAAAATTATGTAATTTGAATACAGGATATTTTTTAAATAATTTTTTATGTGCAAAAATTTTGAAAATCCTTTATGCTGTTTCTAATCAATAAACTATTAAACATATCATACCGAAGCGTTGATATATCAAAATTACGAATTAGATATACACACAGGAATATCTAGTTTACCCAGAGTATTGACACAAACACACATATATAACAAGTTAACATTTCACCGAGATTAACATTTAAGACAAACGTCTTCGATGGTAAATATTTGATTTGCACCGGCTTCAAGGTGACACGTTAATCTGACGTTGTTTAGATTTACATATATTGTTTTGGCCATATGTTGGGAATGTCATGGTTATTGTATACATTCACCAGTTTGATATATAATTATTCATTATATAAGGACTAAATTTTAGATATTTTTTTTCCCTTTGAATTCAATTTTCACTACTATATGAGATTTTTTCGATGTTATTAAAAGTTTGGTGATTTTTTTCACAAAATGATGGTAGTTTTATTTGTTCTTATTCTATTTTTTTTAATTGAAAAATAATTTTTACAAAATGATCTCGAATTATTGAATGATCAATCGTTTCATCTAATTATTGAACTTCCATCATCATTCACGTTCGAAAAGATAAAATAATATAAATTCATCATAAAATAAACAATTATAATAGCAACAACAATTCAGAACAAAATTATCATATGAGTCAATTTTCTAAAGTGGTATAAGTCCAAGTAAGCTAATTTTCATTTAGATAAAATGTATAACCAAAATGGTCATGAACCATTGCTCATAATCTAACCAAAACTAACATTTACCAACTTTCCAGAAAACGGACTTATATCACTTCCAAAAAAAACGGCTCACATATAAAAATGATTTTGGTCCATTTTTCTCACACGAATGCGCAATAATTAGATCCCTAACGAAATATGAAATTAGACCGACTGATCGAGCATAAGTTTCGCAATGCCGGACCGGCGCACCGGAGGCTTTCGCGCCGATGAAAACTTCATATTGGAAAAGCAATAAATAATTCATGGCGTGAATTATTCAGACAACGAACGGCGATCCAATATCGGCCGCCAGATATTTGGCGCCGCTCAGTGTTGCCAACGTCCGGGGAAATTGCGGCGCGGGACTTCCGGTCCACTCGACCGGATGTGGCCCGCACACGAGCCTTTGCGACCATGCCCCGTATTAAGGCCTAATAATACAGGGTCGCTATAAGCTAAATAAACTAGACATTTTGAAACTTTTGAAGATTCGTCGTTTTACAGTTCATATGTTAAGGTTTAAGTTCAGGTTTTTGAAAAAAAAAAAAATCATTCTTGACTAATTGTAAGTGGTTTTATTATACCGTTTTGCAAAATATCTAAATTTATCGGTGAAACATGTGATTTATATATTATCGAGGTTTAGAAGGGATATATATTTTAAATACGATGTTGTTTAATTTCTAGTGACCCTGTTATAAGTTTGGCGCTTCCCAATATTGGCTTGTTCAATTTTGTCGATGTATTTTATTATTAAATGGTTTGTGCCTGATCGCCGATTTAGGGTTGATCGAAATATTGTGAAATGTAGCGAAAATATTTTTATTTTCCCCTAAAATGAAATCGTATTACTTGATTATAATCTATTATGGTCTTTAACTTAAAAACTCTAAAATATTTTTTAAATCGATTCGATTCAACAAAAAAATTGTACCAAACATAATAATTATTATAAATTATATATTTTTTTTAAAAGTAAAAAAATAATTCTTAATAAAGGTTTTATCATAAATAAAATACGCGTAAGATACGATAGTATCGTATTTTATCATATAATATTAAATATAGATCAATCATTCATTAAGCAGCTGCACGTATCGTCAATTCAATCAATTTTTTGATAAAAAAATTCTGAGAAATCAATTAATTTCCTCATTGAAAAATTCCAGAAATCTGTTTCACAACAGTAATTACTTAGACACTGTTTACAGATATAAAATAGTGATGAAATCATGCTAGAGAATTGCCACAGAATTCTCTCCAGAAAACAACTATGACGATTTCGAAACCGTGGAACCTCACAGCCGTTTTCTAGAAGCCTCGGAGGCTGTAAAAGCAGCAGCCCTCCACCCCGAGGGACTGAAAGCGAAATCAGAGACGTGTAATTCGTGGAATTTAATGAAATTATGACAATTACACCGGCGGCGATGTGAGACGTCTCAAAATAAAACCCCACGCTTCCAACTCCGCGAATAATCTGAACTGAACGCGAAAACTCGATTCGTAACTCGTAACTTTCATCAAAGTCTCTGAAACGGATTTCTTTGTTTCGTTTATTTTTGCGTCAGTGAAATGTTTGAATTCGCATTTTTTTTAAATTTTAGTCAATGTTGCAATAAAAACAATGGATTACGATAATATAATATATAAATCATACTGCATTTCAGTTAATTCGTGCAAAGATAAAATTCGATTGAAAATGATGAAATTTTTGCATTATAAAAAATATGATATGTGGTATTAAATGTGATATGATATGTGTGAAAAATATGTGATATTAAAAGATTATTTCTACATAAAGAAAATTATATGATTCTTCATAAATGCATAAAAATAAATAGTCCTTTATCATGAAACATGATAAGAACGAGTTTTTAATCAAAATTTTTTGTAAATATAATTTTTATTATAAATTATTTCATCTAATAATATTCTTTAAGCATTGACGATCAATGTGAATATTGCAAAAAAAAATTCAAATTTTTCAAACGATACATTCTTTATATTCACATATTTTTCCACAAAAAATCGATAGTCATCACAGATTGTGTTGACGTACGAAAAATGTATCATATGTATATTTTATCATTTCTCGAGTATCGACATATTTTCGTCAGAAACGTTGCTTCGACCATTTTTCCTAGCTTCACACATTCACTAGTCATTGTAGACATAAAACCAGGGACACAATCACGACGAGGAACCGTCGTAAAATCGGTGACAATCAAAACGGTGTTACGTCCGAGAGATATTATCTTCCGGGTTGGCTTTCCGGCGCCTCGGGGCCTTCTGTTTTATTATACGACTTTCCATATATAATACGAGGGGTGCAGAATCAAAGCTAGCAATCTCCACGTTGGACAGAAACGATATATTTACACATATTTGGTCATAATTTAGAATGTGCAACGATCGAAATTTGCATTTTGAAATACAGTAGATCGATAAATAGTTAACGTTTGTCGAATTTATTTGAATTTCATTATGTTGTTAGTTTTTATTCTAGGCACCCATACATTTCGATGAATATATATGAGTTTGAATAAACATAGAGTTCGATGTACCGTTGTGTGATAAGGGTTGAAAAAATATGACATTTCCGTAGTTTCAGTTTTATATGTCCTCGTTGAGTTTCGGAATAGTTAAACTTGTGCAACTGTTGACATTTTTATATCTAGTTTACGTGAGACTAATTTTATCGTTTTCTAGATCCTGTAACAATTTTGTATTTAATATGTTTGTTTATCTCAATGGTTATATTTACATTTTAGTTAAAATTTATATTTTAGAATTAAATTTATCTATATTAAAGCAAATTCATTTGAAATTATTATAAATTTTAGATTCATGATTCCATACAACAATACCAACCATTATAACTTTCCATCAAACTAACAATAGTAAAATATTAAAATAAACAGTTCTATCGAACTACGCCTATTCAAATACAATGAAAAGGAGACGTGAAACAAGAGCAATTTTTTTCCATTTCAATATGCAAACGAATTTAAAGTCGCTATACAAAGGACACGATCGGGATACCAATCCGGACAATACGCCGGAAAAGCGGCATATTTCCATTACCCAATTTTCCGAGGGACGGACTCGAGGACCCGAGCGGCGAAAGGATAAAAAATACACGAAATAACATAAGAAAATATATATATAATATAATAATACCGGAACGGTGGACACGATGGGAAATTTTACGACGTTGGGTCATTTGAAAAACGTCACGGGGGCTCGTTCTAGGCATCTGTTGTTAGTTTTACGCCGGCAATAAAGCAACGTCGTCTTTGTGGTCCTCGATGAAAATTTGTAAGAAAAACATCGATGTTTTTCAATATGTTCAAATGTTTTGAGGATATAAATTTGACTTTGAGACAACTGTATGGTTACTTTGAAATTTATTAATTTTAAATAAAGATTATCTGATAGTTTAAAACATAAATAACATTGGATCAATAATACTGAGTCATTGAAAGTGACTTAAAAGTTTTAATCTTTATAATTTTTGTTATCATCATTACTAATGATTCATTATTTATTGTTAAATATTTTCAATCTTGTTTCATTCCAATTTTTCCCCCATGAGTAATTTTCGTTCAGTTTTTTTCAGAAATCTTTTGATTTCATTCATTTATCACTCACTGAATCTTTTTTATTTGCTTTTACAGTCCCTTGGATGCCATTCTACTATTTTATTAGTACATACATATGTAATCCGTTCATCTTGCCTCACTATCAGTCCATTGCCATTTTTTTTTCAAGCTAGTTTCTCAGATCATGTTTCTTATTTTTGCGCTTCTTTTTATATAATTTTTTTAAATATAATATTTTGTATATATATATCGAATTTTTAGCTATGAATAGACGAGTTTTTTTATTCGAATATACTGCTTTGAAAATTATATTTATACTTAAATTATGTTTTTATTCGGTTTTCAATTTCTTCCATATAAAAATGAAATCAATAAATAGGGATTATACAAAAATATAATAGAGTTTTATAAAATGAAGCAAAAGCTAAATTTCTTTATTTTCTGACTTATAAAAAAGTATTTTTATGAAAAAAACTTTGAAAACTCCTGAAAAAACCTCCACCCATATACGCACACAATATGAACACTTTTTATCTCAATTTTTCGGTACGGCCCTCAATCTCGAAGAATGCGTCTCTCATATTTATTTATGTGCGAGCGCTTTATTGCGAACAATCGTTCCCACCGTATGACTTTTATGCGACGATTTTAAGGGCGTCCACATAATTCAGCGGTTTTCTGGCCATTTTTTTCCCTCTTCTGCTTTTTTCGGACAAGATGGCCTTTCCGGGGATTCCCTCGTGCGCGTATAAAGCGTGCTTTTTATTTGCGATATAAAAGGGGCGGCTTTTAATGTGACTTTTTATTATGTCGAGCTTCAGATTCGACGATTTAAATCGCATAAAAGCGTGCTTTATTCGTCACCGATTTTGAAACGTGTATTAATCGGAGTTTTAGGTTTAAATTTTGAATTCAACGGTAGTCAAATATTGTGAAGAGTAATCTTTTATGGTTTTTGAAAGCGTGCACGTTTTCTCGAGGAAGTAAACTGGAAAAACTCGGGGCGAAAAATAGCGTAAAAAATTTAAACGGAAAATGAGTACTTTGTAATACACTGAGTTGACGTTTCATTAACATTTCAGATGCTTGTAAACTTTTAATGAGTTGTATTTACGTGAGTAGGCGTCTTGAAATATATTTTCAGTGCATACAAAGAGTAGTTTATCCAAATAAATAAAATATTTGTATCCAATGTTAATCTGTAATATTCATGTCACGTATACACGAAGTCATTTTGAATTTTTAAACAGAAACAATAGACCTATATAATAAATAAATTGTTCAGAAATCGACTTTAGATATGCGTTTTTATTTGCGCAAAGCCGCTTTCAAACACAATGAATTATGTAGGGTCGCGTCAACGCCCGCAATCAATCATTTTCCTTAATGTATATGTAATCGTGTATCGCAAGAATTCATATATAAAAATATAGAGCCTGTTAGAAAAAAATCTGCAGAATATTTCTGACTTTCACATGAAAAAAAAATCTGGCATTATATTCAATATTTCTATCTGACTCTGATTATTTCACAAGGACCAATCAGAAACGGCCTTGTATCTTTAATTGTTATACGAAATAGATGTATATTGAAACGAAATATATAAGGGTCGTTATGATAGATGTATACAAATATAAGTGTACACAGTATATGCTGCGTAACGAATCAATTATGGCCACAGAAATAATAATCCGACGGGTCACGTAACACCTTTTCGCCACCCCCATTTAATACCTTTGCAAGTAGCGAATATCAAAAATCTGCTAAATCATGACAGAAATAAAAACGTAAGGCGATTCGATCATTATCGATGGGCGATAAAAATGCACTGTAATATTTATTTATTAATTGACAGAGTCGAGATTTTCAGAAAATTCTAATCGAAGAATATATTTATTTCAGTCGATTTCAGTGTGACGATTTTTTAATGGAATTCCATTGAAAAGACGACGAAAAATATAAATTATTCAGTCTGTTTCTCTCCGAATGCGAAATAAACCGAGTTACAAGCGAAACGGTTTTTTTTTCGAAAAATGTTTGTTTTTCATAGAATTTCTCGTATCTACTGTAAGTGAAATTGTGTTTTGTACGCAAATGAAACAATCTGAAAATGCCACATGCAATAGAAGTAATTACAATGTTATTTTATTTCTGAAAATTTTTAAACTTATGCTCAAAACATTCAAAGCTTGTTAGAACTTTGTAAAAGTTTACTTCGATAAAATGTGTCATAAAAATGGTCGACGATTTTGTAAATGTTTTATGAAATTACTGTATATTAATTGAATTGATTTAAAATTTAGTTTTTTATACAAAGTATAAAGTTTATTCTTTACGGTACAAACAACAATGTTCAAAGTATAATTATAAATTTTAGACCATATTTATTTCACAAAATTTTCATAAAACATAATAATTCACGAAGAACTTAAGATCTTTAATAAGAACACAAACGAAGTAACCTTTTATTGTTATTTTATGTATTGTAGCGAAAACTTATTGTATTTATAAAAAATCATATAAATTATATATAACAGACGAAAAAAATATAGGAAAATTTTGCGAAAATTCACTATACAACAAATACGGAGAATAGGACGCGACGTAGTTTTCTCAGGAAATTGAAATAGTTTCCTTTTCGGCGTTTGTATTCTTTCGGATTCAAAACACACTATAAAAGAAGCACACACATTTGAAATAACACATATATTTCTTATATATTTTTTAAACTTAGAAGCGGGAAAATGTTTTTCTTCTTCGTTGCTGAAAATTTTTTAAGGTTCAAAGGTTTTTCGATAGATTTTCCGAATTATGTGAAATTTACAACACGTTTGAAACATTTGGGATTATTTAGTTTTTTAAATATATATTTGGAATTATTTCAGTTATTTGAAAAGCTAAGATTTTTATATTTCATATTTTTAAAAATAATATTTGAATGAAAAAAGATCAAAGATATGAATGATGAAAATATATTTTTTATATTGAAATAATATTTTCGTATGTGAAGTATAAAATAGATTAAAAAAAGGAATTTCTTTCGAATTCTAAAAAAAATACCTTTTTTCTCAATAAAATTTCAAATGAACCAAGCTAACTGAATTAGCCCACACATGCATGAGAACCATATATTTCCGCAAAAAAAGAACATTCATTCATACGAAAATATCAAAACACGACACACATTTCGGTTCAAGTTTTCAAAATACACATTCTATAACATATGTTTATTTATATATACATATACACACGGCAATTTATCTAATTGCCAAACCCTTCATACGAAATCGAAAACCACGCATCCATCCGGCACGCACATCACAATAGTAAATCTCGTATTACGGCGAACACGGATAAAAATATTAATCTTTTCATAATCCGCGAAAAGCCCGCGATTTCGAAAGGCGACTCGCATGAAAAAAGCCCCCTTTTCCGCCGACGATTTTCCCATTGCGAAAAAATATCCGCGATTTTTTCCCGCACATTTTCAGCGTTTTCAGCGCGGACTTAACGCCGCGAACGTGCCGCCCGTTACCGCCGAAGTAAATTCAACTTTAAAAGCTTCGAGGAGCTTAAATAATTTATGAGCTTTTCTTTTCGCCGCGGCAGTATAGTACAATAAATATTATTGAATTATTGTATCGTGTATTTCATAAAGGCCACGTGCCGCGGCCGTATATAATTTTCGCGCACTCCGTCACGTTGTTCAAACTGTTTATTGCGTATATATCGTTCTGGAATGTTGCTTTTGAAATGGCGGTTGATGAACGGGTTGTGTGTATTCTGAATGTTGATAAGAATTGAGCGACATCTGTGTGTTTTTGATGTGTTTCTATTATCTGTTCAAAATTTTGTGTTATCTATATAAATATTTTTTTCAATATTGTATTCGAAATTTGATTAAAAATAAATTTAATAAATACAGAACTGTTGTTAATATGATACATTCTATATTTGAAATAAAAATGTACATTTAATTATATTTTGATATGCAAAATATGAGAAACAGTATTTTTTATGTTTAACATATAAAAAATATGTTAATTTCAAATTACATTTTGAGTATAAAATTTTTTTGCAAGTAGCAGTGATATACACTTTTTAAAATAAATAAATTATTTTCGTCACATATTTAACAAATGGCAATTTTTATGTACAAAACGTTTTTACATAACACGAATATGCTTTTATTCCGTATTTATGAATTCAGTTTCATATTTGAATTGTTGTTAAGTGAAATTCTCATTATTTTTCTAATTTTTAAAAAATACGCTGGGTTTTATCAGATTTTCTGGCTTTTGTATAGTTTATTTTATTTTCAACCCTTTCATATGATCAAGTTTAGTTTGCATGTCACAGAACCCGGTCTTGCGACTAATCTGGCTAATTTTTCATTTAAGGTAATTCATTTCTAATACCTTTTCTAATATAATATGTTTCTTTTTTATGTAAGTTTTTTCATGGAAGCATATTACATCAAGAAAAATGTTTTACATAAAGATTTCCCTGTGGAAAAACGACAAATAGTTCGGAGGAAATGTATTAAATTCTCATCTATCATTCATAGTTCATACGTATTACATGAGAAGAATTTTAAATTAATAATCTTTTTTTAAAAACATATTTTATTTTTTTATTATATAATAAATTTTATCAATATGAAATTTACATTTTCTAAAAATTTATGAAGACTTAATTTGAATAAATACTTTTAAATTTATATTGAAAGACGAAAAAAAAGTTTTCTACAATTATACGAAAAATTGCCAAAAAAAACTTATAAACGGTATGTATTTTTTCCAGCACGAAACAACTCTTATCGTACAAGTGATTTAACAATTTTCGACTTAATTCAGCGACGAATAAATTTTCAGGGAAAACTTTCGTCCTAAGCTAGCTTAACGGATACCGAGAGCTTAAATTCGATATAAACAAAGTTAATCGACGTGAACGCGATAATGATCTCAATAATGTAATAAATTTCGAATATGTTTTGAATGCGAAAATTTTCCAGAAAACTTACCGATAATTTTACGAGACTTTAGGCAACTTTACGAAATTCCAAGAAAACCGAAAATATTATTGCGTCGACAACTAAATAGAAACGGATTTAAATTTTCACAATGGATCCAATCAAGATTTCAAGTTTGAATATATTTTACCATGGAAATATTTATGCATTGAATAAGTTTATTGAAAAAATATTTGCTTTCAAAAGGAAAAACGAGCGCGCATCCTTTTTCATAATGAACATCTCACATGTAAATAAATAAAAAATACGAAATTCCGGATAAGGAAAAAAATTTAAAATTGTTTTCTGAAAAGGGAAAGAGGTCAAACAAGATCTAATGAGATGTATATTGAAAATTTTACAGCAATCATAAAGGCGGGAGAATGTGTATATGTTTTAATTCTACGGGTAAGGGAGGCGAAAGTACGGCTTGGGCCAAATATTATTATTGCGAACAACAGGCGCTATATCCAATAATGGAAAAACGAAAACAAAAGTGAGGCCTGGGCCGAATTTCGTATATTTTTTTATTCAAATTAGAAATCAATACCGCGAAGCTCCGATGCAGATATAATTTCGTTCGTTAGGAAACATCAAAAGGTGCCTTTGTTCGCGTTATCGTATTGTGTTGGCTTTTTTTCTTATTATTGTTAAATATTAAGATTTTCAAATGAAATTATGTTATTCTTACAAATACGACTTAATTTCGTTAACGATTCTTTTTTATTTTAATACAAAAAGACGGATACGTTTAATTATTAAAAATTCCGACGAATAAAAATATCACGAAGATTAAACAAATTTTTTTATACTTATGAAAAAATATTACGTAGTATATCAAAGAAAACTCGATACAAGTGAAATTAAAAAATATGTTTTTTTTTCGCACTCATAACAAAAAATCAAATGTACCACAACCGCTTTGGATTTAAATATACGCGAAATTTTGACAAATTTACGTCGCATAATCCGATTGAAAAAAAATTCTTTGATGTCCTGAAAATTTTCTTTCGCTCCTTTGATTGCGGCCTATAAATAATTCCTCAGCCGTCCGAAATGGGCGAATAAAAAAAGCGAAATACCACCGACTCCTTTGAACAATTTGCACTGCGGACAACCGAAAGGTTTCGTTTGCAATTAACAACAATCTTTATTTTATTCGTTCTAATATTAGGGGAGGCCATATCAAGCATTCACCAACGTTTAGGTATTCCTTTGTAAACAAACGCGGTCCGAATACTGTATCGTTGCTTTGGAGTTAGAAGCCGAATTGTCAAACGTGCTTAACCTGTTAGATGTGGTCCTTTTTATGGGCCGATGTTCAATTTTCATCCATATGTTTTCTGGTGATAAGGGCTAGTGTTTGGATTGCAGAAGAATCGGAATGAGTGGTGCTCGAGGAAACTTTTTCTTAGCCGTGACACTTTCGGTGTTGGATTTTTTGTTTGTTTCTTTCTTTGTTTGACCAAATTAATGTTGAGGCAATGAAAAAAATATATGAATTAGATTACTGGAGTTGTAGTATTTTTTATATAACGTATAATATAATAATATTTGATAATTAAAAAACGGCATGCCTTGTTTATGTTACGTTTATGACTAAAGCAAAATCACGATAACATGCCGTAAATTTACATTACATTAACTCAATATATACGATAAATTCGAAACGGGCCGATATCGCAAAGTACTGTATATTTTTTTCCGTTACGGACAGTTTACGAAGCACTATCTTAATTAGAAAAATATGCTGACTTTGCTCTCGCTAATGAACCGAATAACAGATAACACTAAGACAGGCAGTATTCGACGAGAAGGCACTATTTGATTAATTGATAGCAAAATTATTAAGACTCGACGTTTTTTTTGAAGATTTTATCTACAGAACGGACTGGATTTGAAATTAACTATCTTTTTTCTCAAAACCGAGATTTTTCGATTAAATTTACTAATCACTATATTTGAAACATTAAAAAAAATAGCAAAAACCATAACAAATAGTTAACTAGTCAACTTTGAAAAATTTCTTTGTATAAGCGGGAAATTTGCATTGAAACGCCATTAAGTGTGTGCCCAGTTACCCGCGCCACTTATTTATGAGAAACCTCTTTAATAATTTATGAAAGTGTATGAAAAGCTTTTGTTTTTGCCTTCTAGTTAGACCGGGACTGTTTTTATTGACTCGTTGTGTTTGTATGGTTTATCATATTTGTTTATTTATGAAAACTTCAATAGAATGCCAAAAAATGTTGAGCACGTTCTCAACGATATTGCGCATCATGATGTGGTAAGTGGTGAACTTCGTTCAAAGATTTCAATGTTTGGTTTAAATGTTTTGTATTTTTCAGATTTAGTTATTTTAATAAAATTATGAAACGTGCAGTCGATTTTTCTTTAATTTTATTTCCTTCAATAAATTGTAAGTATGTAAATAATTATTTTCTTATGCATCTGAGTTATGTTATATATCTGATATTTATTAATTTACATCATTCATTATGATTATTTCTTTATTCCGTATCACAAAAACGATATGACGAAAACTGAAATTTTATTTATATACGAAAACGAACTATAATCCACACGAAAACCGAAACAATCGCGTTCGAATTAAAAGTTTTATATAGTTAATTTACGTATCAGCAATAAAATTCTTGATAAGCACGCATAATTATCGTGTTTCTCGTTTTAAAAGCTTTTTTATTACCGTTATTCGTGCTGCTCTACGCATAAATACGATTCGGTATCAAAAAAGATAACAGTAATTATACGAAAGCTGCGCTGAAAAAAGTTCGATTAACATATTCGTTCCAGTCTCGTTTTTGAGTTTTTCAGTGCACGAGTTCCATAATTAAGAGTAAAATTAGTGTTAATTTTTAAAAACGTCCCTTGGCCAAATGCAAATTGGCGCCAAGTACGTACTTTGCTGAAAATGTCGACTAAATTACTTTTATTGAAGAAATATATATATAAATAAGGGTCGTTATTATTAAGTCAAATAAAAAATGTGTTTTCGTTTGATGAATGAGTTTCGTGAGAAAAATGAGGAAAACTATGCTAATTTATTTCGCTGAATGTTTCGACCGTTCAAAAATAACTTAAGAAAGTCGAATAAAAGTTTTCAACTTTATATAAATACAAATCAGTTTGTTCAACTATTATTTAACGATCGAAGTTCAAGTATGTACAACACAGCTTAGTAAAAATATAGTCGGGAACTAAAGCTCGTTACGGCTGAGGAAAACTCACCGAATAGAAAAATTCATGAAATATTCTGCAAAAATCCAAAATTTTCCAGTATTGAAAATTTTTCTGAAAGCCTCGATCGTTTCGTGCGGCCAATTTTTCCCACACTATATAATACGAGTGTTTATTTTTTCCCGTTGTGGACCGTGTCACGGAAAGCGCTCTTTTCTTTCTCGGCCGTTATTTATTTTATTTTATTTTTCCGGGCTTTCGGAATTTAAATTTCGCGGTCCCGCACAGTGCCCACGTATTTTATTTCGCGTTTTTTCCATACACAATATTCCTTTAAATATATATAAAATATAAGGGAACTGCGTTACAATGGCGCAGCTGGCTGTTGATTAATCTACTCTCGGAAACGGAAACCGATGAATGGAAGCGAAAACACGACGAATTTCCTCCGGTGTAAATTTTCGAAAATGCACTAATAAATCTTGTCCGCTCATTTTTTTCCATTTACGAAAAGTGACGCGGAATTGCGCAAATTTTGTACTCTCCATGTTGCTGTCATTTTGGGACTGCAATGATTCATACGTCACAGTTAATTAATCGATGTTTTTATACCAGTGACATTTTTTTAATAGAAATCAAATTTTATTCTATATAAATACTATATATTGAATTAATATTCGAAAAATGCTCATTTTTTCAATATTGTTATTAAATTACAATAGCAGGATAAGGTTTTTTTCATACAGTTGAAAATTTTGACATTTTCCTTTATAATATGATAAAAGCAGAATGAAGTTGCATACTATAATTTTGGTTAATAATGTATTACCTTCATTTATTATACTAATTGCCTACCAAATTGTTAAATTTGCTTTATGAGAATCCTTGTGTTCTATAAATATTTAACAGACTATTTATTTTATATTATATATTATATTTTATTATAAAAAACATCATTGTGATACAATTGAATTATTATATTTACCTAATCAAATTCCAGTTCAACTATTTTAAAGCTTTGAGAACTCAAAGCAATACAATGTTGTTTGAAATTCTCAATAGACAATTTCCAAATTGAATCTTAAAAACAATTTCGTTAATTCACAACAGAATAAGGAACGTTGTTCCACCCACAAAACCTATCCAACCACAAAAATTCAAAGATGTTTCAAGAGCATGTCATGACGAAATTCCAGCACAATCTTTTGACGTTGTAATTTACAACAAATCGGCACCATTTACTTTAATTAGCACGCTTCTAAACGCCGTCGTAAATATTTGATGGGATTCCCTAGTAATGTTCAGCCCTTTGAGCACCGCGTAAACGACGACACGCACTCACATTCAATTACGCACACGTAAGAGTAAGTATTTACGCATAACACAATATTTAAAGGAGCCCGTTTTCAAAATTCCCTATTTTTTTAGATTTATTAAATGTGAAAATTCGATTGGTTGTATGACGGAATCAGTATCTGTTTATAATCGAGATTGAAATTGATTGAAATTATTTTTTTAATCAAATTTTCTATAAATCACGATGTTTTGTTTGAATTTTATCATTATTCTACATTGACAAAATCGCAGAATGAGTAAATTATCAAACAACATCAATCAACTTCGATCACTTTAAGCTAAAGATTTCAGATTATCATTTTTTTGCCAAAATAACTTTGTAAACTTTATCAAAACAATTAGTGAAACATGATTGAAATAGATTATTTATCAAGCAAATAATACACTTATTGTAATCAAAATTTTACAAAGAAAAAGAAACCATCTAATCAAAAAGTGTAATCATTTGATCTATATATATATAAAAATGGATGTTTGTATATTTGTTTGTTTGTTGCCGTATTACTTCAACATCGTTCGACCGATCTCCATGAAAATTGGCATGTATAAGTATTTTTTTGTGGAGAAGGTTGTTAGTATCATTTAAATAGGGTGACCATATTTCCCGCAACCCAAAACGGGACGGTCCGTAAAAAAATGTTTCCCCACCTATATAAAACAAATATTTTTTGTTTAGAAGGTTTTTGTATGATGAAAATAGAATGATACATATTTCCCAGCACCCAAAACGGGACAGTCCGCAAAACAGTGTTCCTGCCTATAAAAAAAATATTATTTTGTTGAGAAGATTTTCATATCATAAAAGTAGGATGACCATATTTCCCAGAACCCAAAATGGGACGCTCTGCAAAAAAATGTTCCCCCCATAAATCGTTCAACCAATCACCATAAAAAAAATTTGATTTAAAACGTTGAGTTTCGAGGAAGGCCGGGTACTACCGCTAGTATATTTATAATTTACAAATCAATATTGACTTTGTGATCCATCAAACTACACCAACAGCAATAAGAAGTATTTCCCATCATTAAATATGATTATTGTTCTTTGGGAAGTTATTTACTATTCAGTGGGATCAAAAATATAATATATAAATATGGAAAAATTATATTCATGCATAAAAAGTAAATTAAAAAGGTTTTTACTCATCAGTCAATTACAAATAACTTTACGATAATGGTTGACAATAACTGAACTATCTTGTGTATTCCAACAATTCACATTCTATAGATTTAAATTATCAGATAAAAGAAGATTAAAAAATCTTCATATAATAACTGTTGACGAAAGACTGCGTAAGATGAAAACAACCTGATAACAATTGCGCATTTTGATAATGCACACCTCATACAAATCGGCACACAATCAACACATACGCACATGTACAAATTGAGACGATCTGACGTCTCGGAACACCCTATGATTACAAGTTACGCGTAAAATCATTCACACTCCGATTGTCTCGAATACCTAGCGGTAATTAGAGACGGAGTGAATTGCGAGGAAAAACGTTACTTCGTCGTTACATTATTGCGAATTTCACGGAATATTGAGTCTTTGTGCTCGTGCGAGTCCGTGTTTACAAAGTTAGCGGCAATTATTGGCAATTTAACACTGGCGTTGTCGACATGGTGTTTAGAACTTTCCCCATTCGCAGAAAATTTCATTTTGTAAATATTTATTGTTTAATTCGAATTTTTTTATGTTCACCTGAATGGCGAATTTGAAATTTAATTAAGGACATTGAAGTGTTGACGCCGCGAGTTCGGCGTGGAGGAATTTGGAAAATTCCGTCGAAATTTGTGGAATGTTAAACGAACGCTTCGGAGGTGTTATTATAAATTTGTTTTCGCTCAATTTGTTGTTTTCGAATGTAAACTCGAGTCGTTAGACATTGAAAAATCGAATAATTTCGCGTTAAATTCGAACCGTTTTAATGTTGTGCATTGAAAGTTTCGGTTAGCTCTGTGTTAATATTAGACCGTATTCGCATTAACAGGATACGGTTCAATTTGGCGAAATTTGAATTCGTACATTTGCATGTGTCGCTTTCTATTCGTTATCCTAGTTCATGAATTGGATAGGAGTTTACGAATAAAATAATTACAATATATATGTATACATATTGTTATTTGAAATTAATGAAATCATTTTAATAAAAATATTTCATTATTTTATTTTTTTAATAGAAGATTTTCCGATATAATCGAAAACTATTATATAATATTTGGAGAATACACTATATTATATAAAAATGAAGTTGAAATCATAATATAATGAATTGTAATATAATTATAATAACATACAACAATATAATATAATTTTATTTAAATCATTATTTAGAATATTTATGAATTTACCAGAGCAAATATGTATATTGAAAATGGGATTGTAGTTAAATTAAACAAGACTGTAGACATTAGCCATGAATTCAAGATGCGTGTTTTTGCATACCCATTTAATTATTAGAGCTTTCGCTAGCAACAAGTGCTTCCGAGAAATGCTGCATTGTCATGGTGCTATGAAACAACCTCCATTGTTAGGTTTCAGCGAAATTTGCTTTCATCACTTCTGTGCCATGTCGTCGTGCATCAAGTGGAAAATCGTAATAAATTTCATTCAAAATCTATAGAAAAACATATAAAAATACCAAAATGTATTCCATTCACATATTGTATGCAACTCTCGATTCGAAAGTAATGCACCAATATAAGATTTTTCACCGAACTGTAAATGATCGATTGTATCCAGAATTTTCCATCAAGTCATTTCAGAGATTGATTACATACATTTGCATAAACGTGAATAAAATACACAAAGATTCGTGAATTCGATTTTACATGTATTTTTGAAACCAATCATCACACATTATTAAACATTAAAAAACAAATAATGAACACGAGCACACAAAAAATTCGAAACTCAAACAAGCGCGCGGACAAACCCGCGTCAAAAAAACCCCAACCGACTCGCATCCCACGCTTTTTATAAACACCAAAGCACCCGAGAATGCTACATAACACAAGAACAGACGACGGATCTAATCTGGGTCATACAAAAGTGAGTTATAAGAGCTACGTAGTACTTTCCGCTATCTGCACAGTTGTTAGCCGGCGCGCAGTATCGCAATAATGGAACGGGCATGTTCCGGCTGCTGGTTTATCTGCTAGAACGAATCTATCATCTCTAGACTCTAGACTCGGCCTTCGTCTTCGAACGGGGTGGATTTGGGGAGGGTTTTCAGGGGCGGAAGGTCGCGGGTTGAAGGCTGGTTCGCCGAAGGGTCCTTGTGATTTTGGTGGTGCGTCTCGAAAATTGATGTGGCGGTTTTGTTTTGATTGAAAGTTTAATGTGAATTTTGTGAAAAAAATATTTGAATAAGTTGAATATAATAAAAAACGTTTGAATGAAATATTTATTTGGGTTAAAAGAATTGCGTGTTAAACGTCATACTGTATGTGCATGGTATTTTGACAGGACCACAGTATTATATCTTTTTAACCAATTTTTCATGTAATTAATGAAATCATAATTTTTAACGCCATCTATGAGAAGTTTTTTTTAACTCCAAATATTTGAAACAGAAATTGGTTTATTTTGTATACAACGATTATTTTTGTAAATAAATTAAGTTATTATCACTTTATAAGCTGTAAAGATAATTTTAAAAGTAAAATTCTTGATAGATAATAGAAAAAATTGGACTTTCTGTCACCAAAACTCTGTTAGACAGCTTAAAAAAAATCTTACGTGAGTTAAGCCAGTTTGAGCTCTCTAAGCTGCGGAATAAAATTACGCAAAAATTAATTGGGAGATTTAAATGAGGAAATTTGATGTGGGAATGTATGCCCTTGATCTACACGTTTGACATTTCACTTGACACTCAATTGCTCTTTTCCAAGATTTTTTCATTATTTTCATAATATTTTCGACAAGTTTGCTATAATTTATGATTTTACCAAAATACGAAATCGAATATTTAAAATGACTCGTGTGACCGAAATCTGGCAATTAACGTCAAACGATGAATCTCAGCCGTCATTGAAATACATTTTTATTCTCGAGATAACAATTTTGTTTTAGATTTAGTTTAAATAAATTAAATTCATAATTCTCACCAACTTTCGAGACATACAATCAAAATCGCAAACCTTCAATCGGCGACCTTCTCCCCTGAAAACCCCTTTACAAAAAATTCACTTAAAATTTTCACCGAATAGATAAATAAAAAAAAAATCACGCAAATAGCACTCTAGAGATACGCGCGCCACTCACTCCCGAACCAACGATATAAAAGAGATTTAAACCTAGCGAAAGCCGCACAATCTCACGGATCGATCTACAAAAGAACACAAAAAACAAACTCAATATTAATCAATAAACCGAACGAAAATCAATTCGGCCGCCAGCACTCGGGCGAAAAGCGCACGTCCCGTCCCACGAAATCGGCGGCGTAAAAGAGATTTAAGCCCATCGAAATCCCCGCAATCTCACGGATCGATCTCCGAAATTATATAATATACAATAAATACAGAATTACGCCGAAGTCCGCCACTGTGGCCCTCGGGGGAGGTCGCCCTCAGATAAGACGCCTCGGAACGTGTTGTTTTATGATTTCGGCTCGCCGACTACGCTTTATCATTTCGCCGCCGGAAAAATAAACACGGCCGAAAAATAAATTTCGATAAGCAGGCCTTCGCAGCACCCCTGCCCGGACATCTGAAAGTATAATAAGCCTGCGATTGGCCTCGAGTTGTGTGCTTGAGGCCCGTGTTGGGCCTGATGACGTTTCGATTGTTGCCGCCGAATATCGATGCCGGCTTGTGTATAATTTTCCCGTGTCGGCATTACCATAATGTGTGTACGGGTTGTTGTTTGGATTCTTGTTTGTTTGTTTGGACGTGTACTTAGCCTGCGACGGTTAAGTCTGAATTTATATCGCGAGTGCCAAGACGGTGTGTATCGATGCTTTAGTGTAAGTTGTGTGCGGTGTCTGCTGTTTGGTTAGTGATGTGTGGGTTTATGTATAAAGGTCGCGCGAGTTTCTGGAATGGTTATTTTTATGCTGAAAATAATTCATAATGTTTAAACGGTGTGGAAATTCAGCGGAGGGAGTTCGAATATGGAGCGAGGTCTTTTCGATGTCGTCGTTAGTTTGCGACATTTTTCTTTATCGTGTATACTTTATAACGAGTGATATTGAAACGCTCTTCAAATATTTTGTATAAAATCTTCTGTTCACCGATCTGAATCTTAGACATACCCAGTATCGCGTAACTGTGTAGTTCGATAAAAATCGTTGCGTTGAATTTTTGCGTAATACGGAAATTTATTTTTCTTTAAGATAAAATTTGGTTGAATTATTCAATTCAATCAAATTGTTACATATTCATGTAAAATGTTAATATTATTATGATAAGTTTTTTAGTAGAATGTTCAAAATCATAAAAATTGATGTTGAACGTAAAAAAGGTAGCGCAGAACAAAGACAATCATCGCTTTAAATGGAAAGTATAACGTTGAATATATCGCTATCTTTCACACGTGAGACGGTATCGTAGATGCAAAAAGTTTCAATTTCTCGAGGAAACTCTCGCTTTTGCGTAGTTAGATTTTGTTTTTCCCAAAAGTTTAAAGATAAAAGTTAAAGAGAGCTAAAAGAGAGAATCGAGGCAACGATCGCACGATTCAAGGCTCTATGCCTCATAAAGAGTGTTACTAGTTCTCTTTAAACCCTAGACATTCTTACATAACAATCGATTTAACCATTCCGCGAATAAATTTTATAAAGCTTCCGAACCATCATCGGATAAGATAAAAATGCAATAGACGTATGAGACAATTCTGCAATGAAATTATTTGCAACGTAACTTTCATCACTGCCAAACTAGCGATTATTCCTGTATTTATTCAAAAATTTCCTCATATAGAGCGAACAAATTGCTGACGCACACGTTCTGACCCTTAGCTGAAAATTTCAAACGCTTTTGTTTGAAAACTTTCCACGACCACGAAGAAACCCGAAAAATGTTGATTTATACAGATTTTGCGCATCGGCATTCGGCGCGGGGTCCACCGCAAACAAACAGCCCGCTTCGTACGTTTTTCCGCAAACCGCAGATCGGGACCGGAAAAAACCGGAGAAAAACCGCAAAATAACCGGAAAACCCCCCGACCGGGGGCCTCAAAGAAATCCTCGTCGAAATCGTTTTTCCGATTGAGATAAGCGCAGATTTATACGCGGGTATGGGCGCTCTCGTCTTTCCACTTAATTACAGTTTAATAAGCCTTTTTTCATTCTAATTTTTTTCGGCCGTCTCGGGAAGGCCGAATTATTATTTTTTTCGCGCGAGATTGAAAAAACGCTGGAAGGTTTTTTTAACGTCTTAATTCAACGTTTTTAATATCAGTTAAATCAAATATCTGGACAAATTGCGTTCCCGTTTCGGCGATTTTCATTTTTGCCGCTCGTCAGAGGCGCACTCGAACTTTGAGGACTCGAGTCGCGGAAAGTATTTAACAATGTTTTTTTTAAATATTATATTTAATTTTCACAGAAAAAATATTTCAAATTTGAATAAAACCTATCGTTTGATTGTTATTATATAATCATATTGTTATTGAATATACGTAATCATTCAACATTGAATATTAAATGAAAACTTTTCATATTTCTCTCGATATTGAGTAGTTGTCGTTCAATGATCCTCGCATATTTTATTTATTTAATTCAAATATAATTTATTTGATCTTCAGTTTTTCGAATATCATTCTAATACTTCATATGTCGAAAATTTTACATAACAAACAGCGTTTAAAAGTATACAAAAAAGAACTCCACATGTCCATTTACTATTCATTCCACCTTACCACACTGTCAACTCATATCGATCTCATTTTTCAACTATTCTACTCTATCGGAACGATTTGTTCTATTTCTAAAACTAAGATTACACCTATAGACAACAAATTATTTCAATTTCCAAACAAAAAATACTCGAAACGAACATCTGAATCCTTAAACAGCTACGTATTTTATATGCGCCCTCAACGTGCGCTTTGGAACGAGCACGCCCCTGGCATTCGCATTTTGCACGTTTGATTTTATTAAGTTTCTCATCTGGATAATCTAATAAAAGCGTCCTGCTAAAAGAGCGAGTTCTTTACAGAGCGAAACACCCGCTTTATGTGGGTACGAGAGGAATTCGAGTGACTCGCTAAAAAAAAACGAACACCGACTCTAATCGAATAGAATCCTTTTAATTCTTGTACACGTCGACGATGTTAACGAGTGCGAGACAATTATGCGACTCTTTGAGCAAATGGCTGAAGCACGTGTGAGCCGTAATGAGTTCATATGTATGCATTTCGCTCTTGTATATAATATTAAATGGCGTTATACCGAGCCCTAAATGCGCAGCTCAATTTGTATGCAGCTGGAAATTAATGTGTAATTAGTGCAAGTGTCGTGTGCTTTATATATAAAGACCATTTTTTTCATGTTCAATTCGTGAAAAATTGGAAAACTTGCCGACTCGACTTGACCCAATTTTTTTAGACGAAGGGCGTAGATTGACTTCGCAATTTTCTATTTTCTAATGATCATGATTTTATATTTATTATATAATAAAATATCGGAAAGCCTTCCGTTTTGTGGAGACCAAAATTCTTATTGTTGATTTTTTTATCGTACAAGAGAGCTATTTTTTTCGAAAGCCAAACCAGATGTTCACCGTCCGCATACTCCAATAATAGTCCTTAATAAAGATCAGAATGAAAAAAGCTCGGATTGTTTGATCGGTTGGAAAAAAGAGGGAATTCGGTTTATTTCGAATAGATTGCGTATACGTAGAATTGCAAAGCAAACAATACGAGAGAACTCGTTTCGTGATTTCGGTATACAAATTCGATATTTAATTTTCTTAGAAGCCATGGTAAGTTTGTAAACATTCTAGCAGAAGTCATTTTCGACCAAAAATATCAATCGAGACCGTTAAAAATATTTTTCTTTTGAATATTCACTCGAATCTAAACATCATTCTCACGCCCATTCCACATGATGAACACCCGCAGAAAACACCATCATAAATCGCTAACATCGCTCACGAAACACGACAAAAGCAATAAAAACACCAAAACGACGCATCGAACGAACATGTCGGGAAAGGCGTCGATCGTTCGCACGATTACGGCCGCACTTTCAGATATAAATCTAGCGAAAATGTACGAAACGCACACGTTCATATTCTTTCTATGTATCTACGACACATAAATCTGCAATGTATAAATCTAGCGAGTATTATATAAATCTGTGAGGGAACGAAAAGCGAAAATTTGGTGAGCGCGTATGTATTGTATGTACGACGTGTCGGTTCGAACGTCGCAATTGCGGAAGACGATTGTATTTTATGTGTTTGTTATAAAAAGAGTATAATTGATTCATCTTATATATAAAATGAATCGCCGTTCGTTTTGCGGCTAAAACTTAAAAACCGCTTGGTCGATTTGGATATTTATTTTCTTCTTTTGTTTACTTTAACTAACAGGTGGTTTACAAAGAAAAATAATTGGGAAATTTCTTAAGAAAGGCTAAAAAATAATATAAGTAATTTTGTATGGAAAACTACACCGCCACGCTGCACCGTATTACGTATTGATTGTAACAATGATTACAATCGGTAAACCAGTGTGTGCGTATTCACATCGGTAACCGGGAACCGGGAACAGGAATCGGGAGCCGGTGAGTGCAGAACGCGTGAAGATAACGGGAACAATGGGCCAACGGGACAACGAGACAACGGGCGCTACTTTAACATGAAAAAAAATTCAATATTAAGAGTCGAAAATTTATCGTTTGATGTCGACAGATCTTTTTATATGTGCAAAAATGACGGAATGAACGCAAGACACGACAGAAACAAGACGTATGGTCAGCTTAGTTTTAGTGAGACTAACGAATAACGATTTTAGGTGATACGAAGTTTAACGGGTCAGCTAGTTTTTAATATATTTGAATTAAAGCAGGGATGTCAAATCCATGACACGTATAAAAATTTGGATGGTTCGCGAAAGATTCACAATTTTATTTTCAATTTTTAGATACCACATACACAACATATGATAATGATACATCACAAATTCAGAAACTAAATTAATTTTTCTTAATATGCGTAAATTAAAGATTGCGGTTTTCGAAACTAAACCTCTCATACGTCCTATAGGTGTTTTAGAGACGAGAAAGAACGACACGTGTTGCCCGCACGCCACAAATCACGCGGAAAATAATGGACGACGTCACGCGTCCATTATTGCCCCTTTATCGCGGCTTTCGAAAAACGAAAAGCGACGAAAAATAGAAAAAAACCACACACACACACACACACACACTACGCAAAAAATAATAAAACGATGAAAATTCGCGAGAGCTTCGAAAAAGAGCGGGAAAATTCGAAGGAGGGCCGTTTTGACGCACGAGCGGCGATTTGTCACCGTTGCGCGCGCGATAATATTATGTGTAATGTCGAGTGGTTATTTCCCGAATGCGTCGCGAATTAACGGCCGTGAGGGATGTTTATTTGAATTATGTGTAATTTGAGTTTGATGCGTGAGGGTGGTGTGTTGGAAGTTATTTCGGTTTGTGATGTGACGTGCGTGTTGATTTTTAGGGGAAATTAAGGTGTTTTTGTAATGGTAAGTTTCGGATGTTTATTTTGACTTGCAAATTAGTTTGAATATGTTTGTTTTATTAAATGACTAGAACTGATTGGATTATGTCATGTTTGTTGACATGAATATGTATATATTATAATAGAATTTTACGAATTATTTGTTGAAAACTCTCATTGATTACACATTCACTACTGACAACTGAATTTATTTTTGTAACCAATGAAAATAGGTTGGAAAATCTGAATTATTCGAAATATCAAATACAAACATACAACAATAAACAAATTGCAAAAATATCCAATATGAGCGAATATTATGCGCTTTCGAATTTCGTATATGTTTCAACGTATATGGAAATAAACGCCGCTTTCGGTTCGAGTTTTCCCGCCGATTTTTTTGATTATTTATTTCGATTTGAGAAACTTCACCGACTCGCGTTCATATCGGCCCTTTCGCGATCCACAAGCGGATTTTTAAAATGTCGACATAAACTGCCGAAAGCGTCTACCAATTCGATTTTATCCTGAACGTTCCACATCTAGGACGTCGTTTTGTGTGTCGTCGTCTACGAAAATAATATTTATTTTACGAGACGACGGAAAAGTATTCGCGATCGTTTCGCATAACCGACCGACGAACGTCCAAATATAATACAATAAAGTGCTGGAATATTTCAAAAGATGTATATTGATGTCATAATTCGTTGGTTTCTCGTGGAAATTTTGTATTTGGTGTATTTTGTGAATGACGTGCATATTCGAATTTTGAAAATATTTGAAATGAACCGAATATTGGTAAAAAAATGTATGGACGATATTTTTTTTAAATTTTTCGATTAAATTAATAATAATATTGTTGAAAGATTAATTATATATTTTAATAAGTGAAAAAACCTTCAGTTTTTTAAAAATAATTAAAAATGAAATATACGCTTAGCAAGAAAACACTAAAAATAATATTTCATCAAATTATACCGAACATTGCCTGTTCGTAAAGCCACAATGGACGCGCAGCAAATACGACAAAAAACCATTAATTCGAAATTTCCACATAGCAGTAAAAAATCTACCGATACCTCCAAAGCATCTGCGCTCCAATTTGCATTCAAATCAGCCGCCAAAAAACCGAAATGCCACGACGAAAAAAATAAACCGCGAAAAAAGAATAATGCTGCGGCGGCGAGCGATGTGGGCGTTCAATCAACGTGAATTTGCATACGAAAGAAACCCAACTATCGGGCTTCGATATTTTCGTAGGTGTGTTGTATGTAATTAATTTCCCAGCTCCGAGAATTTCTCGGAACGAGAGTTTCCCAAGGCTTTAACCTGGGGATGTAGTTTCTAAGTACACAATTTATATGTATGATAAAATATTCATATACTAATTTTTCTCTTACGTTTTTATACATTTTTCCGATTTTTCAATTTTAAAACTCGAATAAAGCAAGGTTCTCAATTTTAAAATCTATACTTTTGAAGTTCATTCTATTTGGAAATTTCTCGAGGAAGAGAGTTTTCTCCGAAACGAGCAGTGCGAATTTGATGCAGAAAGACCCTGTACTGTAAGTACGATATACTCGTAAGCACAGAGCTACATACTTTGCTTAAATTTTAAACGTTTCACCATGGTACATGAGGGGGGTTTCAGGGGCTTGAAACGTTCTCTTGCGAGGTGGAAAAGCGTGTTTAAATCTCGGCTGAAGTGCTAAATATGGAACGACAACATTAAGGCGGAACACGTGAGCGAGGTCTATGTAGGCTCGAAATTTACTTCGTGTTCTTTGAAAAATTATATGACCCTTTCGCATGTTTTATTCTGATTTGATTTGTAAATAAAATGGTTCAGAAATAATTTATGTATTAAATTTGTTAGATTTTATATAAGGATTTTTTTTATTTAAATGAAAAGTATTAAAATTTTTCTTCTCAGAAGTTTTTCTACTGAGAAGCGCATTAAGCATAGTTTCATGAATTATTATTATGCTGCACTTATCATTGAAATATTTGAATAATTTTTAAATCGCATAAACTCTGCAAAAATTTAAATTTTACAAGTTTTATTACTTACCTAGAAATGCAAGAAGGATAAAATTGACTTTAAAACAAATTCAATTCAAATTTATATTTCGCAAACTTTGAAACGTGCCGCTCCTAGTTTGAGCACCAAAACTAACATTCACAAAACTAAGTAACACTCTATCGATCCTCTCCAACAACAACAACAACAGCAAATTTAAAATACTTCACCGACTATTAAGTCGACTTGGGAGCACTCAACGATTGCACGGTCCGATGCGAAAATCCATCACTAGGACGGCCAAAGGCGATCCAATACAAAATTGCAATTTGAACGACACGGCGAATGGCGTATCGAAAAATCGAGAGATCCGTGCAAAAATCGAGATAAACATTTATTTAAGCGACGATGTTTCCCTTCAAAGGAAAGAACAGTATCGGCTACTGTGTCCGTATAAATTTGCCGGCGGAGAGATTGGGAATTTCGTTCCGAGTCCATTTTGCGAAAAATCGACTGTAGAGACTCGAGGGCGATTTTTCAATGAAAATACGTTGTTTTTGCCACGAACTGTGGAGTCTACGGTAGATGGTATGGTTATTGGTTTTGGATGCTTTAGTAATATTTATATTGTTCAATTTCAAATCATATTATATAACAATCCGAAATGTGCATTTTATATTAACACAAAGTTTCAAAGTGATCATTTGAAAATTCATACCACATACACGTAAATACTATTTAATAAAAAAATATATACCTACATCTAATTTTTTTTACACGAGAGATACGTTTCAGAGACTACCGTGTAAAAAAATGTATGGTGACCATTTAAAAATTGAAGATATTTTCCATCAGAATATTTGGATGGAACTCCCATCTTTATATACTTTATAAAAAATGTATTATACAGAAAAATTTCACCATATGAAATCATAAAAAAATCGGTTTTAATAATTAATAATACTATAATTGTATACTGGCCTGTACGAATCTTATTATTGTGGCATGATAATATTTTTTTATATACCGTGTCAATGTGAAAAAAGTCTAAAAATAAATAATCGGTTCTTTTTTTTTGAACTGTGTAAAAAGTTCGAAGAAACCGTGTATATCTATGACTTTTATAATTAAAATAAGAAGATATATTGATTTTATCAAATATAACATTGGTATTTTTAAGCATCCGTTGAATATAATAGTTGCTAGCAAATATTTTACTTCATATTTCCGAGATTGATATTCTTTTGAATATATTATATATTATTCACTTAGATTACATAGTCCAACCGTAGAGAAATACAAAAAAAATCATCTCGTTTTCATTCTCATGTTTATATCTCGGTAGAGACGAGAAGATGCACATGCACTTATAGTATGCAGTTTCATATGAACGTCTGAAGTGTCTCGAGGCGACGTGGAAGAGACAAGGCACCAACTTGCTTTCCAACTCGGATTCCTCTTGGGTATTGCAGTCCCTGTTGGGGATATTTACATTAGCCGGCTATGGAGGGAAAAAAGCGAACATTGAAAAAATACGACCTCAAAAAAGGTCCGTTTGCTCGTTGGTCGTCAAAAATGTGCCGGGCCGAATGGGTTTTATTAAAGAAAATTGCTGAAGTTACGTTTTCGAGTGTGCCCTCCATTGTGTTTGTATTGTACGGTTCGTGTGTGCTGAATTCAATATGTGTAGCAAGAATTGCTTCCGAAATGTATTGAAGTCGACGAACAAAATGCAGCCGTCTCTAGGTAAATAGAATATATTTGTAGACGATCGTTTCGATTCTCCGGAGTGATATAATATTAAATTTTAAGTAGACCTGCGGACCATTGAACTTGACAAAAAAGGTACGTGTATTATGTAAAACGTTCTGATTCGAAAAAAATATTTTTTGAGTAATTTATTCCGGCAGAAAATGTGAATTTTCAAGATAAAACATTTTGAATTTTAGCTACAGATATTTTACCCATTGTTTTATATTTTAAAACAACATTTCGTTTCAATGTATTTAAATTTTTTAACGAATAATATCACACCGAATTCGTGCGAAATGAGGAAATTCTTTTGACCTTTGTAAATATTTTTTTTATTAAAAACGTGTACGATAATTCTGACAATTAACCTTGAAAAATTCCGCGGGTAACGAATCGAAATAAAAGTTTAAAAAAATCCCTTTGAAACGTAACACGTCAAAGAGCGAATGTTGGCATAAATTACACGCTACAAACAATATTTCGTCACCACTCAGATATTCCTAAGCATAAACTCAAAAGAGCTTAAAATCAAAACGCTGAATATAATATTTATATAATATTAAGAAATTGTAAAGAATTCAATTGCGATACAAAAAAAATTTTATGTTAACGGAAACTCATTTTTTATGTGATAAGAAGTTAAACTTCAAAGAGCTAATAATTTAAACGATCCAGTTTTTAAGTTCAACTTCGAAACCTTTTAAATATAAATAATTTTAATAATCCACTATATTTTAATATAATTTATGCTGAAATTTTTAGCTTGCAAAATAATTAAAGAAGAAGGTTAATCGATTTCTTAGATACTCATTTAGAAGAGATAACGAGCTTCGATCCTGCACCACTCAAGTTTCAAAATACACATAGGAGCACACACAAACGACAGTAGTTATATTTATTTGCTTTTGTAGAATAAACAACTGGGAAAGCTTTTGCCGCGGAACTTTAATGTGTAAATACTTGTAACCATACATAAATACAATTACAGGATAACAATCAAAGGTGAGGGCGGAAACGCTGATTGGAAACGCAAATAAGAGTGGTGTGCTAATTGGAAGCTTTGGAAAACACCGATAGTACTCGAAATGTAAGCCGATTAAAAAACCAACGTTTTATTATAGTATTTGTCGTGTTAACCAGCCTATAGTGCAGTGGTTTTGTGGTGTTTTCATACATAACGAGTAGAAATTTAAATTGGACGATTTTGTCGAAATTTTACGTATTTATTCAAGGATTTCATTTTATTTATTATTTTTGAAGTTGTGTCAATTTATTTTTTTATCATGCTTTATTTCAGTGTTGTAATATTCACTGAAAAGTTTGCGAACATTCAAAACATACCGAATGGATAGAATCAATTTAGTGACATATAGTTGAAATTATTTGATATAAAAAATTATCAATTTTTCAAATATTATTTTTTTCAATCATTCATTTAAAAATGGATGATCCTTTTCTTTAATCATTCATTACGACCTTGAAGAGCCTCCCAGTTTTTTGCCGAATCCGAATTCAACCTTCACATAAAACTGTGCCACTCGGCTCAAAAATTGCAATATAACGTCGCAATAATCTTTCAGTGTTTCCAGATCGAAAATCTGAAACTTGAGAATATTATTATCGTCATAGTAACTGGCAAAGTTTCCCTTCGTGCTATGACGCAACCGCCACGAGGAAAATTTGAGTTAAAGTTTCCCCGAAGCGTGAGTACGATTGAATCACGTACTCAATCAGCACGGTTAGATTTTTCTCAACGTTTGCTTGTCTACGTCCCTTTATGTTTATAGGAATCAACAAAATAAGCGTGGAAATTATGGTAATAATATTTTTTGTCGAACGTGTCCTGTCGCATATTTTTGCTGTCGCTCCGTGGAGAATGTTGAACAAGTTATGCTCAGAGAAGTCGAGACGTGGAAGTTTTATGTTAACTTGAAATCGCACGTTGAAAATAATACGAATACATCTTTGAATATACATACAGTATTATGTAGGATCAATGTTCAGAATTTTGATTATTTAGGTTGATGAGGGATGAAGTGTTTTTATAAAATCGATAGTAGAAGTATTAAGTTAATCCTATCGCAAAAAATTTAAGCGGATCAAAAGTATATAACTAGTTTTTGTAACAAATTTCATTATATTTTAGATGAAAATCGTGATATATAATGTTTTGTGATGAAATCAACTCTTAAAAATAAGTTATGTGTAATATGTGTAAATTATTGGAAAATAACTAACGGTAAGTTTTAGCTTGAAAACTTTTACATGTTTGTTATATTATATTTTAATATAAGTTCACGTTGAATATCAGGAGTATAAATTTCAGTTTTTGATAGTAATTTTAAACTTTGGCAGACGATAAATAATGTATGCATGTAATAAATTAATTTTATATTTATAATACAAATCAAGTGTAAATTTAGATTAATTTGAAATAAAAACAACTCAATTTTCATAAATAATAACAAAATAAAAAAAAACTTGTTAGTACTGACTAAGCCACTTTCGTTTTGTATATTGATAAAATTCAAGAAAAATTACACGACACGGTCATGAAAAATTCAAAATTTCCTTTCATAACAACTGGTTCAATTATGATCGTTAGATCAAAAAAAATGTATACGTGAATAAGAAATGATAGTATTCACGTCCGAGAAAACTCTACGGTTTCTTTGACATGTTTGCGGCTGTTTTTCCTTTATCTCCGCCTACACAATTTTCCTCGGAATTTTTTTTTCACTCCTCAACGTGGTCGGGCTGTCAAAATACGACCTTCAACAAAACAACAACAGAAAAAAAAGGTTTTTTTTTCCTTCTCCGTCGAAGAAATTAAATACAAGTTTGCCTCGACGAGAAATGTCAGTTCAGTGGTCAATTTTTATCGTATTTTTTATTCAGGTACGATTAACTATTACACCTAAAAAAAGGAAAATCGTGAAAAAATTTTGCTTTTCAGAATGGATACGTTTCTTAAGCATACTCTATGACTGTGAGTAAGATTCGGTTCATAAAGCTCATAGATTCAAAAGCCGTAGTTTCTGTCAATTGATAAAATCGAATGATCATGTTTAATTTAAAATTTTATATAATTTTAAATAATGTGTTGAATATGAAAATATATTTTATCAAATAAATTTGTATATAAGATGGATTGTTAATTATTAAATGATCAAATGCAGATTTTCTATTGTTAACAATTTAATGGAATCGGAAAACTTTTGATCTTAAAATGAATCCATAAAATGTACAATAAGTATTGATATTAATATTCCATGTATGACTAATGATGGATTTTGTAACTTTTAGACCTGGAAGCTTCGTATGTGAAAGTTTACCAGTGCGAGGATGAACGGTTCATTGTAACTAATGGCCGATACATTCGCGAGAGCAGAAATACTTTTTCTCGGTTCGAGCGAAAGCTTCGAACTTATTCATTAAACTTTTTTCGGCCGACGTGTATGTTAAGTTTCTCTACTTAGAATCGATTTTTATTTTATTTTATTTTTGCAGTCGAAAAGTTTTCGTTTCGTTCTTTATTCGGTCGTGGATCTGGAGCGCACAACAAAAGCTGTATAATCTGACAATAAAAAAAATATACGAACTTGGAAAAATCTCCTTCAAATTTAAGCCCCGAATACATTTTACGATCCCGTTGAATTATTATCATAATTTATTATGTGTTCCGTCCGGTTTCATCCCCGAATAATTTTACATAACGTTTTTTTTACTGACCTCAATTAAGCTAGTCGGGTTTTAAATTACTTATCATTTTCGTGCTATTATATTATATTATATTTCCATACGTAATATTGGAAAAAATAAGAAGATTTCGTAAAATCGTCTATTTCAATTCAATATATTTTTTTCTGAGTAAAACAATTTTTATACCTAGTCGTTCAACAGTAATAGCACTACGCGTAAGTCGCTTTCTGCGTTTCTTAAAAAATATATATTTTCCAGTAAAATAAGAGCGGAAAAATTGTTTTGGGTGAAATGAAGAAGATAATTGAAAATCGAACACAAAAGCATTACAAAACGATTGCTAAATAGCCTTGTGTCAAAGGTATAAATGTAATATATAAATGAAGAACGTTGCTTCGTTCTATGTTTAATAATAAAACTCAATATCATTAAATTTAATGAAGGGTTTTATGTAAAAGTCTCATTTTGTGATTGATTCTGATTACATTTCATCAAATTGTATATTTATATAATGATAATTTCCCTTCAAAACTTTTCCACGAAAAATCAAATCGCATAAATTTCGAAACAAACAAAATTCAAGAGTCAAATTACAAGAAATTTTTTTTATCGAATAAACAAAATCAATTCAAAATTTCAACATAAAAAAACGTCTATCAAAACGAATTACACTTTGATGCTTTTACAAGGACTGTACGCAATATTCCCACAGTAAACGCTTGTATATTTACATCGAAGACTCTCCCCAAACGCAGAGGGGGGCTTGCGAAAAAAAAGCAGAAACAACCATCATAAAACAAAAATAATTTCCCGAAAGTATAAAAAAATATGGCCTTTCGGGCTATGAACGCGCAAAAGTTTCCAGTAAATGGCCGTAAAGTTCGGGCGGGCGAAACGTCTATTTGACTTATTCGGCTGCCCGGCGAAAGAGCAAACTTTTGTCTCTCGCAAAAACACAATACGAACCGAGAAGAGACATCCGAAACACACAGTGGAAAAAGGCACCCATTATCCGGGAGACAATCTGCAAATTTTCCGCTGCTCCGCTCGCCCCTTCCCCGTTTCGACAGAAACCCGATATTTGCACAAAACGGCCGAAAATTAGATTTTCACCGGTGAAAGAATGAGTCCACAGCTGAAAGATGGCCGTCGGAATATGCCACCGATATCGTTTTCGGTAAAATTCGAAGCCTCGTATATTAACAATGTCGTATTGTGTTGGTTCGTCGCTCGCAGACAATGGCTGTCTGTCGTCTGAGGAGATTCGTATCAAATTTTCGCATTGATTGATCGTCGTGTTGAATGATTTAATTTGTTTTCCGACAAATGTGTTGCGTGTAAACTTCACGTATTAATCAAATTGTGATTGAATGGTATTCAATATTGAAATATTCTAATTGATGTCGCTATGAGTACGTTTCTGAATCGATAAAAATTTAATTATATGTTCGAGGAGCTGAAAAGTTAATGCGACGTATTGATTGTATTTTTTTGTCAATGTAAACATATTTTATTGTAATGTGACATTTAATTGAATTCTCAAACGCTCTTTTTTGACAAAAAAGGGATATTGCAAAACGAAGGATCAATGCAAATTAATTTTATTATATTGGAAGAGCGGGGGGTGTATCCGTTTTCTTTCGAGCGCGTCCTTCCAACGTAACAAGAACAAAAAAGTCCTTCTGATTTAATTATCTTATTAAGTCTCCCCGGAAAAGGAAAAATGATGAGATGGAGGCATGGAAAAAAAAGAAAAACTCGGATCGCCGCTTTTGAAAAACTGTCCGACGGCAAAAAAATCCATAGGAAAAAGTTGTTGAATAATCACTTTACTGTCGAACTCGAATGAAAAACAATTTTCTTCGTAGATTATAATCGAAATAGATCGGCGGTCGTGGAGAATGGAACGATACGCCCGAAACATTTTGAATCAATTTGAATTGTTTTTTATTAAGGCGATATGATTATTTATTTATATTTTTTTTGAGTTAGAAATATTGAAAATATATTGACTGTGACGCTACACCTCAAACATTCGTTATATTGAACGTGACGCCGTAACCAACTTTTATTATCCATTCGAAATATTGAATCAACACAACTTTCATACAATATGATACACTTTCAGATAATTGCAATTGACTTTTTGTATAATAGGACAGTAATGTTTTTACGATGAAGATATAAAATATTTCCACAAACATACAATTTTATTATTAAATAGATTACTAAATCGAATTCGAACATGTTCGTTCGTGTTAAAGTTGAATATGAAATATTTAATATGATTCTATTATCTGAAAACGCATTATCAAATCAATCATATTAGCGTGGATAGTATTCGTTGTATTTATCGGTCTGATAATTCGAAATTAGTTATTTATATCACACGACTCAATTAAAAAAAGCGCATAAATGATTCAGTATCTATTTAAATTTTTTGATTTCGAATCAATCTCGTCCAACATACAAATCAAATTAACCACGAACCATCACAATTTTCGGAACAGATTGAAATTTCGACGGAATCACAGCATTTCGACATTGTCATTCAACGCGCACGGTATATACAACGTTCAATTGTACGACGATTTTATTAAATTTGGAAAGGCTCGATACGATCAATGCGACACACGAATGCCGCATTTCATTTCAAAACCGTACTTATAACCTTAACACTTATGCACACACGCATACTTCGGAAAAAGGATTGGAGCTCTGTTGAATTGGTAAGCTTTTTGCGTGCGCGTACAATGGGATAATATATTGCGCACACGATCCGGCTTTATAAGTCCGACATTTTTTTTCCACCTACATATCCACCGTGGATGGTATATTTTTTGCCTGAGAGGAATCTTTGAACTTGACACAGTTAAAAAAAGGCCGGATTCCGAAATCGGATCGTATTTATTGGTAGAGCGTAGCACGGATGACTGGTCGCGGGGAAAATATGAAGTTTTCGATTTTGCTGTTTGTTTTAATTTGCGATTCGATAGCGAATTCGTCTATTTATTGTATAGCCGATATTTTTATGATTCACATAAAAAACGTATCGTTGAAAAATCCACTTTTTGGAGCGACAAAAAAATCATACCGAAACCATTAGCAAAATACGATCACGAATAATAACCGATACGACCCGAAATCCGACCCCATTCAAACGTACGCACACAATCGAAGAAATCACAATATCCCAGACATAAAAGTGAAATTTTCCCAGAAACGAACCGAGCGCGCGTCTTATTCGCCCGACGAAGGGCTCCCGCCTTTTTTTCCCGCCGAAGCGAATAAAGAAACACACAAATATATTCAAAGGCAACCCTGGATGAAAGGGGAGCCATCCTGGAGAGAGCCACAGCCAGAGGAATATATAATTCGGCAACGGCAAGATAACGCGCCATTGTGGCGTGTCCCTCCTCAGCCCCGCAACAGCTTTATTCAAATGATATAAAAATATTCATTTCCCGCCTTTCCGAAGCTGGCCTCTCTCTCTTTCACTGTTCTGCTTTTCGGAAAGGTGTCCCTCTTTTGCCGGTGGTGAGGTTTTTGTTGGGTTTGAGGGGGAGGTCTTGCAAATCCCCGTTTAATAGTTGTGTCGTTACTCTCTTCTCTATGCGGACCTTTTGTGTTCTGGGTGATTTTGTCTAATGTGGACTAAACTGGTGTCGATATTTTGTAATGGATCTTTTTCGATCGGGAAGTCGTGTTGAATGTATGTATAAATTGTATTGAGTTAAAAAATGTATTGTTTTGTTAAATGTGGTATGTAAAATTTTGATTTTTGTATGCATATTTGTATTGTTGTGAGATAAAGCTTTTCCGATCGGAAGCTTTTATTTTTATATTAAAATAATAGAGAAATACGATGTTGAAACTGCTGAGATTATTCGTAATCGAATCTATCTATTGGCCATGTCATACGTAGCGTTACTTTAGAGATTGATATAAATTAATGCGTTCAATATACCAAAATTGAACTAAATTATTAACTAAAAGCTTTCATTATACAAAAAAATGATTATACAACATGGGGTAATGGCTTATAAAATTAGGACTTATTAAAAATTTCATGGTGGTGGTTTTCAGTTTTTAGGTTAAATATTATACTTCGCGCTCATATTAAAATAATATAGGTAGATATTTTCCAAGTTCAAAAGTTTGCTATGCAAAATTTTTGACCTGATTGCATTAATTTAAGTCATATTAAAGTTAAAAGATTTATTATAATAACAAATTAATTTTATATTTTAATTTGAAGTAATATATATTATACATATACAAAATTTATATTAATCACATCAAATTCTCGACATTTACAAAATAAATAAAAAATTTTTTTAAATATATGTTATAAAAAATTTTGTTTATACGAAATAAAGCAAAATAAACATTTACTCATTTAAATAACAAAAACGATACAAGTTAATGTATCTAGTACTACGAACAAAATAATAAAAACATTCAAGGTCCAAGAAATCATTTGAAATTACAAATCAAGAATTTTTTCTCAGCAATAAAAAAACGCATGAGTTTAATACGCAAACACTCGTCGCTTATACGCTGTGAGTATTATATTTATACGTTTACCTGATAACGATACCTGTCCGTTGTTTATTCCGTATTTATTCTTTCGTTTGTTTTTCACGTGTCCTGAAAAAATTGTTTCAATTATTTCAGCGTGTACGTTATATTTCGACTACGTGAAAAATCCAATATTTGTAGAACGCACACCGAGCGAAATATATCGTAAACAAAACGCCCGCCGAGAAACACCCATACACACGGCGACGAAATAAAACATAAATACGCAAATATGAATAATACAAAATAAAACATACATGCGACCGTATTGCGTAAAAAAATAAAGTATTACACAACAAACACGCGTCAAGCGAAATCAAAGAAACGATATTAAACGTATTTGACGCGCATCGCGACGTCACTTTTCCGAGCGCGCTTTTTCTTTGACGCTTTTCGTCTCGCTTTAAAATACAGCTTTCCCCTTCTGGACAGATCTTCCATCGTCCACATACGTCTTGCTTTCTCTCAACACTTTCTATCTTTGGCGAGGAGCGCCTTTCCTCTCCCCGGAGCGCGCTTTTCATCCGTTCTTTTCGTTTCGGGGATCCACGCGAGGGAATTTTTTTGGGGAAAAATCGCATAACAAAGGGATATACCCGCTGGAGCCGAAAAAAGGAAACTTTTGTGAGGCGCATAAGAAAAGAGAAAATATATTACTCGAATAATTAATGCTAATGAAGCCGCTCGAACAAGCGCCCGCTTGTGCTCACATGTTGCTCAAACTTTTTCTGAGTTTTCGTTTTTCTCTGATGAAAAAAGATTTATGTTTGAGCTTTTGATGAATCATTGCTGGAAATTTTGTTTTTTTTTTATATTATTCAAAAAGATCAATGAATTTAATGCTAAAAATATAGCTTTGTGACCCACATTTAATGGAAATTGTTAAAAAGGAAATTAATATGATTTTTAATTGACTAGAGAATGTAAAATTATTTTCCAGTGAAAAATAAATATTTTCATATAATAATGCGAAAAATATGTATGAGACGATGTTAATTTAAAGAAAAGTATATTAAATGGCCAATTACAAAGTTACAATAAACGAATATAAAAAAATTGACTCAGTCAAGAACTTATATAATGTACCAAAAAAACCTCTCATTTTTCATTAAGTAATTTCTTGGAAACTAAGAAATAAAAAGTCGGGAAAAAATACAGAATTTGATAAAATTCAAGTTCAAATTATATACGAACTAAATAGTGTACAAAAAGTCATATATTTATTGCTGTGTGAAAATTTAATTTATATTTCATTTCGAAATAAAAAATAATAATAATAATATGGTTTCATTTAAAATATAATAATTCAACTTAATTTATGAATGTTTATACAATTGCTTTTATAATTTTTCAGAAGGCCTAATATATCGTAAATCAAGTTGATTGACTTTGAAATTTCAATACGGAATCGATAATCCAACTCGACATTTTTACAGTTAGTTAACGCAAAATAAAACCAAAAAAGAGGCTCAGATATTTTAATCCTACAGTTCATACGTATAATATTATATAAGTAACATAAAAATATATAATTCAAAATAATATTTGCGGAATGATGAAAATTTTCTAAGTATTTTTATAAAACGAATGAAATTTCTTAACACTTTATATATAATATTTTCAAGAGATTGAAAAATTATATCATAAACATTTTACGATCGGTTCATCAATATCAATTTATATATAGTTAATCGATGCTGAAAGATGGCGTTCTAAAACCACAACCCATCGTCGTCAAACCATTAGTTTATAAACAATATCGGTTATTTTGAAACTGAAACCAGTTATATTATAAATACATTGACATATTCAATAATTAAAAAAAAAGAGATTTTTTAGCAATATTATATTGAAATTTTGGCATATTGAAAAGTTTTAAAAAAATTGTATAATCATTATAATTCTATTAAATACAAATTTCGAACAATAAATAAAATCCAAAACGAAAATTTTTATGCCCGAAACAAACGACTTTCAATATAACGCTAAAACAAAGCCTAACAACTCTGCCAACCATTTTTCTAACAACCCAAAAATTTCTAAACAGAACACATCCCCGAAAAAAAAAAAAACAACACATATATTTAAGAATCGGAATACAAAATACACAGCACACACTTTTTAGATACAGACACGTATATAAGTATGCTAAGCGGGGCGCCGCCTGCGAGATATAAAACGTTAAGCTGTTCAAAATTGCGCTATTAAGCTCGATTCCCGCGAGGCTTCTTTTGTGGAAAATACTGCACACACACATACACTCCCCTCGCGAAAATACACGCCGGAAAATAAGCGAATTTTCATTAAATTCGGCGTATCCGATACACACGGTTAAAAGTGTGTAAACAACGCGGAAACCGAGGTAAAAATGTTTTCCGTGGCCAATTAGCCCGGATCTCGATGCCCGTCCATATTTTAGGACAAAGGGCCTCTCCGATGGCGGAAACGTTTTATTTTTGCGTGTTTTATATGCCTCCCCTTTTTGCTGGGCCTATTAAAATAATGCTAATTTATACGCGGCCGCGTGCGGCTTGACATATCGGCGGATAAAACGTTTTGGTGTGTGGTTGTTATTAAATTGGGAATTTTTTTCGTTGTCGAATTATTGCTGTTTGTTAAATGGGGTATTATTTCGTTGTTTGATCTTTTTAAATGAATCTTGATTACGTTTTTTTTAATGTGTATATTAAAGGATAATAGGAAATTTGAATTCGTTGTGATTTTAAGATCGTATGATTGTATAAATCCTTTTATGATTCAATTTTGTTATTTTAAGAAATTCAATGTAGATAAATGTTTTAATATCTTACCTAGGAGATTGCGTGAATGTCGGCGGGTTGTTATCTAGCATTATTATTATTACCCTCTAGTGTATTCAATTGAAATTCAGATAAGGGTCTCGATTTTATTTCGATTTTATCACTTTTCCAATATGCCAAAGGTATAAATTCAATTATAAAAAGGGCTTTATATAATATTTCGCTGAATTTGAACAATAACATGATATTTCAATGCGGAATTTTTCCAAAGCAATTTTTTTCATATTTAAAAAAAATATCCTCTTCCTATAACCATGAAACTTTCATCTTATTCTATATCTTAGATTTTTTCCAGAAAAAAATTCAGCTTATATAAACAACCCGTCCATAGCAAAATGGCACCTCATTTTTTGTGAATTCACAATATTGTAAGCAGTATATTATGTGAAAAAATATTATTTTTGCAACATATGGAGGTCATGAAAATTGAAAGTACTTCTATTAGCGCTAGCACTATTACCATCTTCAATCTCTTTAAAAGCTTAGGAAAATCGATAAGATTTACGATACTCATACATAAGCCAATGAAATATTCTGTAAAACGGATTCTAATATTTTATAATATATTTATTTTATTCTTATAGCATATCATATTTTATTAATGTAATTTTAAATTAAATATGTATTGAATTTTATTGTATATTATTATTTTTTCACATGTATATTGTAGCCAATAAATTTGAATGCTTTCGAATTTGATTCCGAAATAGCTAAAAAAAAAATACAAATCAAACCACTATTTTAAGAAGCATCAATACAAAAAGTCACCTCTTTACCACACATAAAACAGTTAAAGGCCGAACAACATCAAAGCTCAAAAAACACGCTCCAACTTTGGATAACGATTCTATTTTTCGACACGTATTTTTCCGCGGGAAACTTTTATCCTTTGGACCGTGGAGTTTTCCCCGTTGGGCGAGCACACAAACAGGATAATTAGGAAAACGTCGGTTTGTGACAGGAGCGAGTTCGCCTGCGGCTGACGCGCGCGATTACCAAACTCATGGTCGGGGAGGCTCTTAAAAGCGCAATTGATAACGCACGAGCCGACCCTCGGGCCGACGGGGCGACCCTCGGGCCGACGGGGCGACCCTCGCGAGCGTGTGTGAGGGGCGTGCGAAAGAGCGCCGCTTTTCGGCCGGTTTTGAAATTTTTATGACCGTTTTTTCGGGGTGGGGTGTTGATGAGTTGGGGTTTTTGTTTGATGCGATTTTTTCGGGTAATGTTTAGAGTGAATTTGATTTATAATATATTATTAAATGGTTATCATGAGGGTGAAACTTGATGCTTGTTCTCTGAGTCATTAAATACGCTTACGCTTACGCTTACGCTTACGCTAACTATAAAATTTCAATTGCAATTGCGAACGCAATATTGTCGTCCTCAGATAAATATAGCTTTGTTGGTCAAAAAAATCACGATTTAAATTTTCAAAAGAGGTTTCAATATAAATATATGAAAAATGTTAGATTGGATTTATAGTTTCGTAGTATGCAAAGATTTTTTATCTTAATTTTACGCAATTTAAAAAGAAATATATAATATAATTTAAATGTATTGTAATCGATATTTGAAATAATAAAGATATCAACTTTCGCTGTTAATAAATTCCGCGAGCTATTAAAACTTTTGTTCTCGTATTGTTTTTTCTTTTGTAATGATTTTGAGTTGCTTCTAATTTAATTTTGATTGGAATATAATATATTCTATTGCTCTTGAATGAGATTGTGTTTCAAAAGGGATATCAATATCGCTGACTCAAAGATTCAGTTCAATTTGTGATTTCCACGAAATTTATATTATAATGATAAAACAAAAATTGAGGATTCATTATTTCGGATTCGCTAGTAATATTTTTCAGAAAATCGCACCGAGTATATAGTTATAATTTAATTCGTTATAGTTATATTTGTAAAAAACGGGAAAAATAATTTTTACAAAAGAAAAGTTGTATCATTGTAATAACTTGCCTTAAAAGAATAAAATTTAGTCCGGAACGTTCAAATGGTTTTTTTCGATTCTTCAAAGAAACTTCGTTGAAATATCGAAAAAATCTCAAGAAAAATATCATTTCTCTATAAACTTAGACACAATTATAAATTGTATGAACTTCTATTATTTTTACATTTAATAATTTCAAACAAAATCGAGCCGAAAAATCGAAACCGCATCGATTCACAAAACACGCGTCTCACTTACGAAACAATCGTCCATATTTTCCCGATTAACTTCCAACACATATCAATTTACATGGCTTATCTCCATTTCTTCCGTCTTATACGAAACACCTTTTCCACCCCCGTCGTCTAACATTCTTATTCATGAGATCGTAACGGTATGTATAAAGTTCGAGAGAACGTCTGCTCCGCAACGCATGAAATAAGTGTACGGCCACGAAACGTCTACATCAAATGCGATTATCTTTCTTCTCGTGTGAAATGTGATATGGGACCCGTTTCCCTTCCTCATAGGAGCGGAGTTGAGGGAAAAAATTCCGCATAATATGTTACACGGGATGAAAAAAGAAGTGGGCAAAAAGAAGCAGTCAGATATAAGGCGTACAATGACGGGAATTTACATTTGAATTCGCGCTTGACAAGAATCTCTTTATGCGACTCGCATGATGGAACTGTTTCGGATCTGATTGCGAATATATGAAATGTTTCTTGGTATGAGACGTAGTGACCTTTTATGCTCGAGTTGGAAATAATGTGCGTTATAAGATAGGAAAATGTACGGTCCGCTTATGCGATGTGTTCTCTGGATTATGGTTTGCTTATATTGCGTATCGTGTATGGTTTTTGATTGAAATATCGTTGTTTTTTATTTTAGAATTTTGTATAAAAAATTATAAGCGTATTTATTTCAATAATTCAATTTATTTTCAGTAATTCATATTTTAAGAATATCTAAGAAAATAAAAACGTGTTGATTTTCAGATGAAAAAAATTCGAAGAAAAAATGTCAAAAAAATTTATTCTCTTTTCCAATGTGTAATGATTCTGAGAAATAAGATGTTTTCCAACGATATTAATTTTCTTGGAGTCACAATATGTGGGCGAACATAAGATTATTTTTTTCAAGTAAATATACGTGGAATTTCTTTCGAAATTACTCAATTAGAAAATGTTATGTTATAGGTAAAAAAAGTTATTTTGGTCGGATTTTCTTGAACTTAGTGATCGTACTTCACTTAACTATAATATTATATAATGCTTAAGCTCAAATTATATACACAAAACTAGATTTACCCTCTTCACAATTAAAAACCCATTTGACGAATCCTGTACTAAAAGTAAGATTAAGAAAAATTACGATGAATTCCGAGGGATTATTTGTACAAAGTCTTTAACAGTTCTATTATTTTTTAAGCCACCTATTAACGAGTCGTTTTGTTGTCGTACGGAACGCTATCGAATTGCTTCTCATTTAACAGCCAAGACACTTTGTTAGAATTTGAGCCTTTGATAATAGAGTCTCGAGCCTTCTACTGTCCTTACATATAAACCCTCTCCTTATAATTTCCAGAAGACGCCATCAATCTTCCTCCATTCCTTTATTATTCCCGAAGACGACAACGAGCAAAAAAAAAATGTAAAGAAAACAGAAGGCCACGGTCTCTCTTCATTCGGCGATCGGAGAACGAATTAAATTCCGTTATTCCGACGTTAATTGAGTGTCACTTTTCACGCAATCATCGAAATGGCATTGTCGACAACAAAAACGAACTTTGCACAACAGTTATAGACTCGGACGCCTCTGCAAAAAGCGCCGCCGAGGTCCTTAATGCTTTGCCCATTAAATACGATTTATTCGACCTCTTTTTTGAGGGATTACTAGACGGAGGCCGTGTTTTAAAGGGCGGAATCCTCGAAACGTTTTATCGGCGAGTTTCAGGCCCCGCCGACTGAATGCTGAAATACTGAAGAAGTGTGCGCCATTGGAATAAAATGTGGAGTGGGAAAAGCGGTCTGAGGTGCTGGGAAGTCCTCCGAAGCCTGAGGCTTCAGTTTATGGGAAATTCATAATATTTTCGTCCCAGGGGAGGCATTATCTGGATGCGTATCGGATAGGGGTGAGTTTGAGGGGACAAAGTGATATGTCGTCCCGTGGGATCGGAGTTGTGTCGTCACACTTCTACTTCATTTATTTTCGGTAAGTGGATGGTCAACGAAGTTTTGGTTTGTAGCCGGCCGAAATTGGGAATTAGTTATTATAGATAGTTGTTGTTAAATGATGGCCTAGGATTATGTTGTAGCTTGTAGTTTAAATTTTGGATGCATTGTGTGAGGTTTGTACACTGTGCTGTGAGGTGGGTGTAAAAGGTTGTATTCACAGTAATTTTGTTCACTCACTTTTAGAGTGGGCGGAAAATATAGCCCAGAAGAGATTACAATGCCGAAAATTTTGAAATTAATTTTGAAATATTTCATTCTATATTATGATAATGAAACATAAATTTATTTGATAGTACTGATAATATATTGCGTAATCATATAACTTTTTGTATTGAATATGTTGAAATTTTTCAAGCACTTTTATTTTAAATATCAAAATACTGTATAATTAATTTAATTTAAAATTCAATTACGTACTACAATATCGCTATATTTTTAATATAAATTTTACTCGTAAATATCCATTACAGATGTAAATAATTCATGAGGGCGTTGTTCAAATTTTCCACAAACAAACCCTTGTAGACTAGGACAGCATCGATATACATATACACGAGAATTAATTCAAAAGCGTTTCCGAGATAAAATCACCAAACATACTGAAAATATAGTTTCAGGACACACGTTATTGCCGATAAACCGAGCACTTTGCAATTTAAAAGTTTCCATGTTTCGTTCTAACAGAAACAGTGAAATAATTTTCGGTTTGAAACGCACCATAATACATTGACTCGAACAAGCGCTTCAGAAATTACTTCATATATATAAATATTTATTTAAGAGAGAAAGTTATGCATCAAATTCGAATTAATTGAAAAAAAATGCGCTTTTGTCATACGAAATTCGTTTTAAGAGACATCGGTTAATGAAACCTGCCGCGGACAGGTCAATTTCTCGCTAACAGGTAAAAGAGAAAATTCAATTTTAATTTTCAGGTGATAGGTGAGTTCCAAATTAAGTCAAACAGGTCAACGATCAACTTTGAATGCTGAACGTAATTAAATTCCGATTTTTATTTTGGAAAGGGAGGATTTTTGACGCTGGAAAACAAACACGTTGGAAAAAAAATTTACGTCCGCTTGAAAAACTCGATGAAAAATGTACGCAGTTTTTCGGGAAAGTTAAGACGGCTCGAATTTTTCAAATAAACAATTTGGCGCAACTTCAATCAACAAATCAATTATGAAATTATCGAAAAAAATTCCATGTCAAAAATGCCGCTCGTAAAATTGAATACTTGGAAATTTTAGAACGATTAATTTTGATTTATCCTTTCGTTTTTTCGAAAATATTCCATTACGTGAATATAATAACGAATACCAATCATTTAAAATTTAAAAATATACGTGGAATAACCAGTATCAAAGTAAAGAAGTTAATAAATTAAACAGTTAAAACACTACCGTTATATATTTTATAATTTTTATGCTCAAATATTCGAAAAGTGTAGAAAAAATGTGCGTCGTTTTCGCTCTAATCTCAAGGGCGCCAACTTTTCGAGAATAAACTAAAAGATGACAAAAAGACATTTTAGGAAAATTCTCTAGAGAAAAAGGCGGGGCCGTCTCCTGTCGGCGAAAGTTGGTCGTAATTTCGAAAAGTTGAAAACGGTATCCACGAAATATGAATCTTAAATATATCCTTTAATTCCGAATTGGGATATATAAAAGCGATATTGAAAATTTACATACCCCAACGATGGAATAATATACGTATTTATTATATAAAACATCGAAATCGTATTAATCGAAGGCCATAAATTTGTATAATTGCCCGATGAACGCGCGTTGAAATAAATCCGATTCGTTTACAAAATCGGCGATTGATAAATGTTATTTGTCGACGTGAATATTTCAATCGTCATGAGAATTGAACCGCAACAGTTTACCGATTGGTCAACCAATAAAAGAGATTCTCAAATATCGAATTGAATATAATGAAAACATTAATCAATAGGATTTTAATAATTTTTTTACTAAAATATTCGAATACATTATGAAGTGTTTTCGAGTGATAACAATATTATATTTTCTGAAATATTTCATGTCATACACATTGTATCAAATTATTCAATAATGGGAAACAAAATGGAAACCATTATTACGGTTTCCCTTTATTCAACCAAAAACAATATTTGCTTAATTTCTGTTTATTTTATGTCCGATTTGCCACGACCGAATTTTGCGCTCGATTGATTTATCGCGCTTCCACGATATTATTTTCAAATTTTTGAGCCTGTTGTGTGTATGCGATTTCCGATTTATTCCACCAATCATTCTACAATACATTTTCAATGTTTTTCTATAGAAATCTTTGGAAAATTTATAAGCGCTAAAAGGAAATTCGGGCCGTTTCCACTTTCGCTTAAATTCAAAGAATCGAGCGGCATCTTTGGCAAACTTTCACAAAGCAGATATTTTCTCCGCTCACAATGGGAGAAAAAAAAGTGTATATAAATACAAAAGCTTTGATCAACCTTTCAAATTTTTCTTTTGTTATAATATTCGGGATTATATCACGTGATTTATTAGACGATATTTACGTTTGTCATAATTTATTACCGGTCTCTATATTTTTTCCGCACGTGCAGTTGCTCAATGTATAAAATGTTATATTGTTAAATAAAATGGGGTTATATTTTGTAGAATAATATGTATGTTTGTTTTTTCGGCTTAGTCGCAACTGAGTTAGTTTAGTTAATTTCGAAAAGCTTAAAACCCAGAGATTTATTTCTATAATACATTTCGTGAGCAACCAACGTTTTCACATATTAAATTCACGGTTGGACACGGCGAAAAAAGCATTTATTTTTTCATTTTATGCGAACATAAATTACGATATTTATACCCACATAAAAAGACTTAAAATTTAATTGAACCGATTAAACAATAGCATATGGTCCACGAAAAAAAAAAACATAGGAACTTTCTAAAAAACACAACCAAACGATCCCACTTAAAATTCTAGGTCTTCCGCAATTTTAAACAACCAAGAAAATAAACGCGTGCACACTTTAATTTAACACGGAGCACCGAACAAGCGTTCCTAATTAATTTTATTATAATTCATGCAAATTTCGCAAACCACCGCAAACGCAAAGAGAAAACGCCTCGCAGACACACATAAAATCAAATTTATCCGACGACACTCAAAGCGGAAAACCCTCGGCTCCACAAGATGCAGATGACAATAAAAAACCCCCTTCATCCCGACCAGAAGTGCAACCGTAAAACGACAGGCTCACGTCTAAATCCCGGATTTCGGGGGAAGACCTCTAGTCGATATGAATATGTATAGGAACCGATGAATATTGAGCAGCCCGGAATTATCCGCAACGCTTTTATTTCGGGTTTTCCGGGAGTCGGCTGATTAAATACGACGTTGTCTTTCCGCTCGGTCGGGTAGTTTTTCCCGGGAAAAAGTCGGGGCTTGAAAAACGGCCATGTGTAGGCGATATCTCTTACTCTGGGAAACGGATCTGTACGTATCCAGAATTAACAGGGGATCGTCTAGTGAAAACCGAACCGAATCCATAAGCGATACTGTTGTAATTGGATAAAACGCTTTGACTATTAACTGTGGATTGGGGAAGTGCTCGTACAAGTATAATACGCTCTTATAAATAATGTAAAGGGCGATGGAAATATCCGGTTCCTTCGAGTCTCAAAAGAAATGTATTGATTTGAATTGAGTGCGAAAGTTGACGAACTCTGATACGAACTGTCTTGAAAATATTTTAGAATGTGACCTCGATTATTTTCGACTCAATTAAAATATTATACGTGTAGTGTTTTTTCAAATTGTTATTGTTTTTATGATATTATATATTTGAATATACTATTGGGAAAGAATATTACCTTATTAGCTTCATATATTGAGAAAGGCTATATTCCAAGTGCTAACATATAGAAAACTTGCACACTCGATATGTAAATTTCATTAAAATAAATTTAGAACGTGCTCCTTTAGCAGAACCGTGTCTTGGACATTTATGGACTCATTTATCCCTATGTAGAGACAGTTTAAAATATAGGAGAATCTCATTTAAACGTTTTTTTAATAGATTGATTTTTTATCTATTTAAACTAATAATAATATTTTATAATTATCTATCAGTTTCATATTTATTGTTATTATTATTATTATTATTATTATTATTATTATAATTATAAGAAAACTTTTGACGTAATATCACTATAAAAAGTCTTATTATAATTTTTTTTTGATAGTTTTTACCGCAAAATAACTTATTCATTACACATAAACATACGAAGAAATTTTTCATGAACCCTCATTTGAAATTCTCATGAGTATAAGTAAAAAGTTTGTAGTTTTCGAACACATTTGTGTGCTTGAAAACAAACTTGAAAGTTAATGATCTGTAAAACTAGGTCTTTCAAATTCTTATATAAAAAAATAGAAAGATTCAATACGATTGACCCAATTTAAATAGTCAAACGGAGCAAATTCGGGTCATGACTCGTAGGATAAAGATTCGTGAATTATTGAATGAACTTAATGTCAATAATCATTATATTATATGTTTTCATAAATAAGTAGATTATCTCTGCTATGAAATATCTATTGTTCATATATATTTTTTAATTATTATTGATAGTTATATGGGGTGGGGTGGGGTTGTGGGGTGCATGTAACAGGCGGGATGGTGGGCTTCCCCTTCGACATCTTAAAAGTATTGATAGTTATATGTGATCTTATGTCTGAAAAAAATCTGGAATGTTTATATATATATTCTAAAAGCTGTTTCTGCTAAAACTTCGAATTTCGTACGCAAAAAAAAACGTTGATCTTGATTTAAGGGGAACGATATTCAAAGAAAACCATCTTACACCCATTTCGAAACTGAAAAGCGAAAATGTCGCGAAGCGCACACACACCAGCAAAAACGACCGAAAAGTGTCTTCCGAAAGAAAAAAAGGATGAGAACGAAGGAATAAAGATATCCATGCATGTCAAGTCGCCATCCGAGCGAACACATTCGGGTCTCCGATGTTACCAGTCATCAATCTCAATCTGCAAAGTGTTTAGTGCGAAAGTGTTCAGATGCTTGAGCTGAGACTTTATCTTTATTTTATATCTGGAAGGTCTGCGGGGAGATTCACCCCTTTTCCTACCGTGAATTTGCTTTTACATATCCAGAATGCTTGGAGGAAATTCGGTTGGTTTTGTGGTACTTTGGTTTTTTTTTAAATATGTTTTCATATCGTGAATATCAATATCATAGGTATATAAAATGAAAAGTAAAATAAGCGTAGGTGTTGTTCAGAAATATCAAAATACTGAAAATGAGGTGTTTATTTACCTGTGTTTTCACAGATAATTGTTGTGAGGCGCTTTATCAAAGAAACTAAATATAGAAAATAACCTACGAAAAGGGTGCTATATAAAAATGAACGTCGATAATAGGAAAAGGTGATAAAATTATTTTTTTATAAGAAAATATTAAAAATTAATCAATCAACAGTGAAAAAGCTTTTTGTTTAATGTTCAGATTAATTAATCACAAAAAAAAATTCAATGTTACAAAACAGCTTAAAGTATTTTATTTTTATCTTAACTAATTTATTAGTAGTTTATATAATATATTTTATAGTTCATTCACTTTGTTTTGAAAGTAACGTTATCCAGGTTATTTCTATACTATTCATGGTGTGTGCGGTCATTTGATCTTTCTGTTTATCTTCCTTCCCTTTTGGGAATACCTCAAAGAGGAAGTGTTAGTCAACATGTCCAGCTCAATTGATGAATTCAAAGAGAATATTTATTGAGCGGAAAATTGCTGCGATACCTACCATCAATAATGAGAAAATGTATAATGTATTATTTCAGAGACAGAATGAAATCATAATAATACGTTACAAGATGAAAAGCATCAGAATGAAGTCATCCATTAAATAAAATGATATAATATATTATATTATCATCATGTATGTATGTGTGGCCTATGCAACATCTTTACATCACAAAGACTTTCTGATACCAACAAAAATTTCAGAGTTTTCCTTATCTAAGAAGGTACCTTTCATGTAGCTGAATATTGAAACCATCATATATAACACAACTTCAGTGATTGTTATAAATCAGTGCGCTTAGCAATACTATCTATCAAAATAGCATATACATATAATTCAATATCATTATCAAAAGTGGTTTGTATAGATTCAAACCATCCGATCAGAAATTTTCAAACGATTTTAATTAAACGACAATGGAATGCAATTCTTAAAGTTTTAATATTGAAAACTATTTCTTAGACTTATGATATATGAATATATACATTTACTAAACATTCCGTTCCTTGCTTAACTTTGATAATCGATCAAATTAAACGTTCAATAGAACTAAACCATAGATGATTCTTATATTTATATTTCAAATCCATCATTATCATCGCACATATTTGACACTTTGATGTACGCGCATATCAATTTAACAAACAACAACCCCTCAACTCAAAACCAACCAATTAACCCCCATACAAAACACGCATCCCGCACAAGACCATATGGCCCCAAAAAAATCGCGCTTCGCACCACGTACAACTGGGCGTTACGGTATTCTGCGTGCGCCCGAAATTATGTCACTTACTTATGTGCGGTTCTACCATTTTTTTTCGCCACATCGTCCATCCTCCAGGATGCGGCGCTCCTGCGGAAAGTGTCACATGAGAAATGGCATAGGACATGTGCTTTTCTTTTTGTCGGAGAAGGATCCGCGTCAAAATTCAACGTGTCGTAAATATCGCGCACAAAAAGTTGATGCGCGTTTCGTTATGAATTTTTTTCTAAAGGTCCGTTTTAGATGTAAGTGTGGTGTGTGTGTGTGTGAGTTTTTATTATGTTGTTGAATAATTTTTTTTTGTTATGTAATATATAATGTGAAGGGTTTATGTGAATGGTAGAATTCTTTCGTTTTAATTAGATTCATAACGAAAAAGGTTTTATTATAAGCATTTTACTATACATTGTCAATATGGAGATACATATTGTATTTTCCTGTATTTGCTTTTTTATATTTTTTCATGAAAGAATTCGTGATATTTCGTGTTATAAAAAAGATATAAACTAGAATCAATTGTAATTTAATATTTATATAGAACAGTAAATATATAATAGTATCATCAACCAGAAAAAATATAAATCGAATAGTAATATTCAATTGAAAATTCATATAATATAATATATGATATGTTTTCAAATTGTTTTATAACGATTGTTAAATATTTTATCGTTATTCATTTGAATAACTTAAAATGAATATTAGAAACTGTATGCATAATACATAATGTATCATAAATAAATTATTCAAATATTGATCTGTAAACGAAAGATTCATTAAATATTCAGAACAAACTAAGAAACATATATGTAAAAAAGGCCAGATGTGTCCTCGAGTTTTGCGTTCGGTATACGTAATCTGTGAGGTCTTCCGCGAATATTTCCATGTGGAAAAATAATGTTAAGTTGTAAATTGCTTTCCCGCATTTCGTTAAAAATTTTCCGTCCCGTCGGACGACCTCTTTGAATAATCGTTTTTTATACAAAACAACGTCTCGAAGTTTAGCGCACGAAATCCCACTTCTGTGTCGGTTTTTCACCGCCAAAAACGACCAGCGAAAATCCAAGAACAGAAAAGCTGCTTGGAGGCAAAACTCGCTCGCAAAGTATTATACTAAGCACTATTTATTCAAAATGCAAACTCCGCATTGGACATATTGAATTTTCGCCGAAATATTTCTATTATTCTTCGAAATGAATTATTCGAAACGCGTACGTAATTTTCGCCGGCAAAGCCTCCCTCTGAAAGTGTAATACGTGAAAATAAATATCGTCTAGTAAATATATGCGTTGCTGATGTTTTTGATGTGCGTAAAAAGCCCGTATGAAATGTTTCGCTTGATTTTGTTTGCTTTGTGTATGTTTTAATTTTGATTGTCTGGAATTTGTGTTTATGAATGATTTTTATTTAAAATTTAATCCGTGGAATTGAAATTTTTTTAAAGCTGAATATTAATTCTTAAATAACATATTTTGTTTTATTTATTAACGATAAATGTACGTTAAATTCGCTTTTATCAATTTGCATGAAGTCATATTATTTTCGCTAGTATATTTTCACAATTTTAGATTTGAAAATTTCTTACATATCTATGTATGTCAAATATGTTTTTATTCGAATATTTGTTGAAGAAATATTCTATTCCGAAAAAAAACATATCCTGCATAAAATAATTAAATTTTCACTCACATGTTAAACATGGAAAACAAAAAATATTCGGAAAAATAATATTTTTTCCAACGTTTCGAGTATCAAAATAATGAGAGCATGTTCAAAAATATATAACGAAACGATTAAATATACTATATAATAGTTTGGCTCGTAATCATTATATTTACTACCATTTAGAATATAATTTGATGAAACAGTTTCTAATATTTGAACATCACAATACAACGGATATAAAAGTCTGAAATATACAATCCGTACCACATCTCACTATATAATTATTTCCAACATACCCAACTTTTTTCCTTAAACAAAACAAAGCCTCCCCAGCACCATATGAGCCAACCCAAACACGAAAAAACCGCACTACCGAAAAACCGGGATTTAACACACTCAGCACATCACGTCTGCGACAATAACGAACCTTCTACACTTTGCGACAACAAACACAAGAACCACAACAATTACATTACGGATAATTACTGTGTTTGCTAGCACATTCCAATCCTAAGTCAACATCGGCTGCATATTTTATTCGCTTTTTTCTCGCACGCGGGTCGATTGTTGGTGGGTTTTTCCGAATTTTCCCCCTTTCCCAGTGCTCGGCTCGGGTAAATTCGGTGAATTATTAAAAGGATACATCGCCGCTCGGGTGAGGTTAAGGCCTAATCCCGTTTGTGCACGTGGACAAGAATCGGCATACTAAATTTCGGCACGCCATTACGCAAGCACTCTTGTGTATGTGCTAAGGCTGCGCTCGCTTGGGCCGATAAAAAATTCAACAATGTGTTTTCTATACGTGCTCGCGATTTTTATTTAGGTTCTATTAAAAAAATGGATAATTCTAGTTTATGTTTAAGGTTTTGATTCGTTTTGGAGTGTTGTGTTGGTGAGTGTGATGGCGTGTTGTGGAGTCGTTATGCGTCGTAGAAAACGTTGATGTGTTTAGAATGGTTTTCAATTCGTTTTGTTTATAACTCAATTAAAATAGTTGCAGTATATAATAAACTATGGTTATATGAACATTCAATTTTATGTATATTTTGTGGAATAGCGATGGTAACCGTGAAGTGATTTTGTTAAATTAACATTCAATAATATTTACCTTTCGAGAATATTGAAATATATTATATTATATCATGGAAATTTTATATTAATTATATTATATAAAGGAATATTTTTAAAGTTTCGATTGAAAATATTTTTTTTGTTATTATTAAAATTTGAATTGTAAAATAATGTAAATTTATAAACAATATCGTATAATTTAATATTTGCCAACGGTTTATTTTTTGATATTTATTTGAAAAAAATCTTATTATTGAAACTATTATACTCGTATTAAATAGCTATTTTATTTAATATTACACATAATGTTTTTAGTGCACAAATGTCAATACTGAGATATACTTGTCAATCAGATAAACAAATAAAACATCAAGTACAGGATGTTTATTTTGTCAATGAGATTTTATATGTACATTAGATAAAAATTGCAAACATATATTTTAGTTAAAACACATAAAATACAAATTAAATTGGAAATTTGATTCAAATATACTTATTAAAAACTATAATGTATTATATAATTATTTTGCGAATGACTCGAGCAAACTTTCAGTTCAATATAGACATTTAAAAAACAAATCCAACAATAATTTAAATTCATAAATAAAAAAAAATATTCACATTCCACAAACAACGACCGATTCCTTCAATACCACAAAAAAAAATCAAAACAAAAAAAATACTCACATCAAACACAGCAACCCTCTCCCCCACAGAACCTCCTAGCAGCGAACCCCTCCAAACGGCGCGACCACCTGAAAAAGCAAGCCCCGACCCCTGCGACCACCCTTGCGACGAAACTTGTCCAGCCCAAAACCCAAACCGTCTGGAAAATTTGAATTTTCCGCGCGAGTTTTCCGGCCGGCCGGGTGAGCGTGTGAGGCGCGCGCCCTGTGCGGAGTGCGCGCCGCGACTGACGCGTCTCGGAAAATCGTTCCTGCAATTTTCCGTTTTCCAGCTGGGAGAGGGGAGGGGGCGCGGCGGGGAGGGGTTTAAGTGTTTCTCTATGATGTGGGCTTGGGTTTTGGGGAAAATTTTCGGCTCGGGTGACGTTTGGGGGGGGTGTTTTTCGGGTTTGAATTTTGGGTTTGAGCGATTGGTGTTTGTTGATGTCGATTTGTTTGTGTGATTTTTTTTGGGGTGAAACTGTTGTTGACGGATGTGTTTTGAAATAAAATATGTTGTTTGGTATCGTTGACGAATGAAGTTTGAAATCTTTTATAAGGAATAGCTGAGTCCGGCAGACGTTGTCCTGCCAGTCCGTATTATAACAGTTTGATATGATTCTATGAATTGCTTAATACGAATTATTATATGATCATTTTATATTATAAAGAAAGAACATATGTCCCGTTTTGTACAATTGTGTTTATTTACTAAACAAATTTAAATCTTATTCTAGCTAAAATTTTTGCGAAACGTAGCACGCTTTTTAAACATAATAAAATTGATAATAATTACGTGGAATTTACGGATTTACATAATTTATTAATTGCTTTTTCAGGAATTTTAATTATAATTTTTTTTTTAACAAAGTCAAATTTATGTAGGATAATTTTGAATTGATGTTGAGTTTGATTCAAGTGAAGGTGCCCTATAAGACCTCAAAGTCAAATTATCACACCAAAGGTAATTCGAATAAACATGCTTTGAATTATTTAACATATCAAATAGTTTATAATGGAAATTTATTGTGGCCTTCAGGAAAATTATCAAATATGCTTAGGGGTTTATGTAATGTCTAAAGACGGAATATGATCTCTGGAATTAACTAATATTTTCAACAAAATTGGCGTATGATGTCTCTTCACATTGAAATATAAATATGGATTAGAATTAGGCAAAGCTACTATATTTTGAATATAAATAAATCACATATTTAAACTATTGCGAATATTTTCATCATCAAACTTTTACAAAAAATTTTTGACTTCAAAATACACAAAACCATCGTTCGACTCTTTCAAAAACTGAATCTAAGATCCTTACGAACCATAAAACAGTCACTTAAAAACCCGAGAAAAAACATCTATAAAAACGACCGCACGAAGCGATAATACCGCGCGATACCAACAATAAAAAAGGAAGACATTTTCTCTGTCTTTGAACGCAATATCTCTTCATTATCTCAATTTCTCCAGCTTTAGTGCGATTCTTTTCACGACACTGCGGAAACCCTTTCGGCCGATTTTCACGCACCGGGCTAAATTTTAATTAAGAGCACCTCCCTTCGAAGGGAATTAATCCTTTCCGGGACCCGTAAAATCGATCCATAGCCCTTCCATGGCTTCCTTTTTACGTTTAATTGTCGGAAAAATCCTAGGAAGGCTCCGTGTGATCGATAGTCCTGCGAACGTTACATATGTGACGAATCCTAAGGATTAAATCGGCGTAAAAAGTGGCCGTCGCCGGATAAAGCGGCCTAGGTGACTAATGGGCGGACGTTTGAAATGTTGAAAGGACTTTCGGCTTTATTCTTCATTTTTGCAGAAAGTCGACTAAAAAGTGTCGGAACCCTCATTAAGGGACGTGCGTGCAATTTTTCTCGGAAACTGTTCTTTTTTATGTTATTTTTCTTGGTGTTTAGTGCTGGATAAATTCGGGAGCAAATTAGTTTTGTGCTTTTTTTGTGTGTGCTTTCGTTAGTGTCTAAAAATATCGATGAACATAAATTGGTGAAATAAAATTTTCGTGAAAGTCTTTTTGGAGATTGTTCCAAAAATATTAACGAGAAACCTTTTGACGTATACTTGTTTTTATGACTATTATTATGTGGTTATTATAATCATCATATTATAATACAATATAAGTTGCTTTTCGTAACATAATCTGATTATAAATATGGAGAATATATTCTGGTTGAGATATATCTGTGTAATTTAATTTGCCAAAACTAACCTAAGATCCGTTTTCTGAGTATTTATAGTGGTCTCTTACTAAGTTGGAAACGTCGTTTTGTTAAGGGTGGGCGAAGCCTCCTGCCTCCTATAAATTAAACACTTGACGGGTTGTGGTCCCGTTTTTAATTATAGATAAGTCGAGTCACCTTTAAATACAGGCATATCTGTCAAATAAAAATAAATAAAGCCGATTTTAAAATGAATAAAAATAAAAGAAAATTCTCCAATTTCTCAATAAATCTTGTTTTATTACATAAATAAAGTCGCTTTTTCGCCTCGTTTCGCTTCAACTGCCCTTCAATCTCGAATAATTAATCGAAATTTTCATCAATTTCGTTCGGAAAAGATTAATCAACACAAAGACGAAATTTATGTGTACACCCCCACACACTTGGGCGAATTAAATCTCGATGATTTCTTATCGAGAATGGGAAAAAAGTGAAATTCGACGTAGAGTTTTCCAACTCAGCACTTGATCGATTTTCACCATCATCAATCTTGCGCGTTCGCCGTTTGCAAAGTCACATTCAGGAATTAACCGAAGGATTTTTAACCTTTCGAAAAAATATAACCGTTTCTCTGCGTGCCAATAAAACATTTTTCCCTCTATTTATGACTTTTTCAATGCAATAAATTTATTTCGGCAATAATTTATGGCGTATCTAAGAAGAATTTATTTCATCTCAGTGGCTTTGTTCGGGTGTATTTTAAATTTATTCACTCACTCAGAACATATTCGATTCGCCATAATATGAGGTTAATAAGCGATCTAATGAAATTTATGTAGGCTTATTTTGGATGCGGGAGGCATTAAAATAATACGTGGGCTTCGTTGATTGAAGGATATAAAATTATCCGATATATATCGATAGGTGTGTTATAGAGTAAATTTCAGATATTCGACGTTTACAAGTATATGCAGATAAGTTACGCAAATTGCTTTTGTGGTAAATTATGGGAAAATTTCCCTTTGGCACAACGTAAGGAGATAAAATTACCGTACACCTTTATAAGAAGTTAAATTATTCATCTTATATTTTATTTTTAACGTAAATAATTTTGATTATATTTTTACAAGATTTCCGAATGCTAATCGAGCGAAATTGATTTTTCATTCTCTGGAGAGACGGTTCTATTATACTTTCAATTACATTTTCACTTCACGAGCCACGATCGAATCTTTGCGATTATTTAACGTTTGGATACAGCTTTCTTTTCAAATGACGACTGCAGACTCATATCTTTTATATTCGTTCTACACTCATGAGCACGATTTCTTTTTTTTTTATTTACATATTTCTGATAGAATTTTATTCTATTTATATGCGGTCAACTTTATGAAATATGTCCATCGTATTATATAATATTATAACTCATATCTACAATGGTTCAAGTTCGATTATTTATAATACTTGCTTGGAATATTTATCTTTTTTTTTTTAAATATTCACCTAATTGTCACTTTTGCGATTTTCAAATAATGATTCTGAAAAATCTATTTATATGTATTTATATTTCAATTATTAAGTGTTTCAAAATGAACTCGAATCAGGAAATTGTTATTTAATAAATAAATTCAATCATATTTAATTTTTAATAAAAGTTAAATTCATATCAAATACGAAATTTATTTTATAAATTAAAAATTCATAGCTTTTTAGACGTAGACGTAGTTTTCATTTATCGGTCATCAGATATTTTTTACTATTAATAATCGATTTACCGATAAATAAAATTTTAAACGAAAATCCTGAAAACCGGAAAGAAATGTGTAACCAAAAATACTTTCATAAAAAAAACAACAAAATTTTTCAAAAAACCATACATCCATGCACTTTCATCCGCACACACGGAATCTACCCTCGCCACGGGGATGGCGAGAGTAGATTCCGTTTTTAACAATTCAATCGTCTCAAATTGGGTATTTAACCATTTGACTAAAAATGAGAGTTCCCCCCTTATATTTTTATATACCCTTCATCGATGTGACAATTCCAATAAATTGTTCCAATTTCTTATTCTATCAACCACCGTACGAATTATATGCGCCGACTACACGATTATTGTGTCAACTATTGCATACAGTCGTTGGCATTTGGCACACCAGTGCGTGCGGTTTGCAAGTTTGAATCGACCCTCCTTCCTTTCCCACACCTTACCCTATTCATAAAAATGTCAAATAAAAAAAGACCACCTAAAAAATCTCACCACGTTATGGCACCGGTTGTCTTATCATGTTCCTACATATGTGAAAAGAAGTCTAATCAAGTGTTTCTTCTCTAGAATTTCAATTTAAAATTGTTTTTTTTTTTAAATTTATTCTAAGGTTACTTATAGAAATTCAACGATATTATTAAGGGGACGGTATTATTAAACCAATCTGATAATACCGCGTTTTCCCATTTTTTTAAAATATTGAAATAACTACTTTTTGTTTATTTTTTTAGATATTTTGCCATGCTGTATGTAGCTAAATAAATTATCTACTACTTAACTGCATTTTTTAATCTGTACATCAAACCCTGTCTGAATTATAGGTCCAAGCTCTTAGAGGAACGG
>JAOXNN020000017.1:283852-347412 GCA_028571205.2 Hydropsyche betteni
CGTGCGGCGATGGCGGCTTCATGAGCCTCACGCAGACCTTCGAGGCCGCGGTAGGTTTTACCGACCTTAGCGCAGAGGCCCCCTCGTCTCCCCCGCGTCTCGCAAAGCTCGCGAGCCTCCCCCGTCTCCGAAATCGATATTTTAAAGTGATCCCGCGAAACGCGAAAGCTCATCCGGCCGCGATAGCCCCGCCGAAATGAATGACGACGCCGGTATCTGGCCGGCGGGGGACGCTCGCATACATTTCGCAAATAACCACTATCAATAACGGCCCTTTTGTCGGCGCGTGTCCCTTGTTGTGGGGGGGGGGGGTGTGTGTTTTTTTGGGTGGGTTTTCGCGAGGGATGGTGCGGTTTTGTGGGCGGCGGCTGCGAGCCGAGGGGTGGTGGGGGTTTGAATGTGTTTTGATTTAATAGGTGATTGTGATTGTAGTGTTGGATAGGATGGTCGAATTTACGGTAATTTTCGTTTATCTGGTTTTTTTTACGTATTACCAGTTTACTAGTGAATGAAATCTTGTATAAAAACCAGGGAAAAACTTAAAAAAACTGCAAATCTACACGATCCAACACACACACATACACTACATACATTTTTTTAATTTTATTTATCGATAAAAGTGAAAAATTCAACGGTAAATTACCGAATTATTATTTGGTTCATTTACTGGTAATAGATTCTGGAACTCATCAATGGCATCTTGACATCAACGTGAATTCAAAAGTGATCTAATATTAGATTACTTTTGAATTCACGTTTTCCTGCTACTTGATTTCTTGATTTCTGCAGTCCCGTTTTATTTAAGTAAATTTTATACCAGCTTCTATATTTTTATTTCCTGCAATTTATGTCTAAAATATATAAAATTAAAATGATTTTATATAAATGTTTAGTTAAATTCGCGACTTCTAAAAAAATGTAAACGTAAGTCGCTTCTCGCTAACATTTGTTAATTTGTCAATTAGGTATTTCGAAAGTTCAAATCGATTTATATCATCAAAAAAACTTATTTCCATAAATACATATATCAAATATGTGATTTATTTCAATAAAAAATTATGTTTGATTATTTTTTTTTAATATTCGAAACCATCAATCTGTTTTTTCCTACTAATTACGATTTTTTGTCGATCCCTTCAAAAACGTAAAAACGGAGTTTTTCTGTAAATATTTGATAGTTGAAATAAATAACGTTATATTGGAATTTTCGTAAACATATCGTATTTGGACTCATATCGAGAATAAATCAAAAATATGAATTCACATTTATGAGCCTCGTATGTGATCATCTGAAAGTTTACACACGAACTCATATTTCGTAGATTTACACATAAGAATGAGCACACTATATTCGATATCCAAAATCGCGTATGTTACCACAAACAGACGATCCAAACAAAAACAATAAAACCAATTTCAATATACAAAATTCTACAACGTACACTAATCCTGCGATTTTCCGTTTAATAGTTTCTCACGGCTACTTTTTTCTATATCCTTTCGGGTTTGAAATCGCCAGCGGACGTATAATACTTGCAAGCATACACCTAATACATACGTATTGTGTCCGAAGGGCACATAAAGGGTTTATGAAGGGTTCCTGACCATACCGTCTACGTACAGGAGTACGTTCAGCTGAAAAGAGCGCCATTATCCTTCGCATAATCGTAAATATGCTCGAGACCTCGAAGGAAGCAGATGGACACGGTGTCGTTCCGTCTCATTTAACGTCGTAAACAAATTATAATATACCCTAGTTCTATTATGAAAGCGATGATATAAGGTCCGTTATGTAAATATTATATTGCTGTTAGGCAATCGTTTATGCGTGTTAGTTGGAATGGTTTCAGGCACGGTGTTAAATTGGGCGGACGTTTTCGGGTGATTGGAGAATTTGAGGTTTTTTGTCATTAAATTAATCACTGTCGATATATGAGGTTTTTATTAATGATAAAATGTTTTTGAATAACATTGAAAATTTGGGTTTCTTTTCTTTGTTATGAGTAATAAAAAGGAACTTAAAAAAAAATTCATATTAAATTATCTTGTCGGATCTGATATTATCATGCCTTAAAACTAATTACATGTGCATTAGAATGACCGTATCATATTATATAATTGTAAATTACAATATTATTTTTATAATTAATGATTACATAAAATATACATGTCATCAAAGTTTTCTCCATATTTCTACAGTTGTTATAATCTATTATACTATTCGTATCTGGAAATAGTGGCTTATTTTGGTCGTGGCCCATTCAAATACGAAAGGTTTCGATTTTGCAAAGCGCACCTTGCGGCTACGTTTTGCAAAATTAATTCTGCGAAATGTTTTACATCCTGTTGAAACGAACGAGCTTTCTTCTTAGTCGTGATCGCATGTAAGCACATTTATGTTATAACATATTCATGCAATACGCATATCCTGTTGATGTTTCTAATGTAAACACGGAGCGAAAATAAAATAAAACGCGCCCTCGTGTTCATCGAGTGTGCTTTACATAATTTCGAAAATATCTTTGTTTGATTTCAAAATTGCTTTTCCACCCTAAATTATTTGTACAAAGAAAACAATTCCGAATACTCACGTACCTGTCGCGAATGTTGTGTGCCAAAGAATCAAATCGGACTTTCGGAACCCTATATAAATAAACGAGAAAATTAACAAAAAATCAATCTTTTTTTATCTGCTTACAAAAAAATTCAAATTATTCGACGTAAACATCTTAATAAAACATCAAACACATAAACAGAACCAATCCTAGTTTACTCAATCTACAAACCAAACGACGACAGATCGGAAACTCGCCAGATTCAAACTGCATTTCTAAACATCTATAAACTGCTACATATTGAACAGACACACTCCATAGGAAATTTATCAATTTTCCAAAACCACATCCCAACATAAGTAGCTTCAGAAGACCATTGTGCGCACATTCTATACAACAGGAAGGGGACATTGAGAGATTTATGCGGCCAATAAACGGGGACTATATAGACCGTGAAGGTAGTCTCCCGAGGAGGACACAGGCCTGATCCCTTGATCGAGGTGGACGAAGACAAGCAAGAAGGTCTTCGGAATCCAATCTGCTCCTGGCGACCCCTTAATGTGAGCGCCCCAGGAAGCGCTCGCTCTAATGAGCTTATCTTGTACATCGCATACGGGGAAAACGTCACGTCTTTCGGTGGTTCTTAAACTTTGAAGATCACGAGAAGTTCTTTGCGGTTGTTCTTTTGGATTTTGTCGAGTCGGAATGGACGTTGAGTGGCGTTTTCGATCACATATTTTGAGTCATTCAAAGCCATATTGTATTTGTGTTTAAAAAATAATTGATTTTTACATATGTATGAAAGAATAATTGATATAAAATGGATGTTATATAAATGGAAAATATTCTAGAATTGTATTTTCAACAATTTTTTTAAAATCACAATTGTATTTTGTATGCAATTGCACGCTGCGAATGTCTCTAATTGGGACAGAGTCGCGGTCATTCTTTTTTATTCGACTCCTCTATTTTTTTCGTTTTGGGACTGTCCAGTTGACACTCTACAAATTTAAAACAAAATAGAAATAAAAACGTTCGAATACACACATTCGGAACATACATTGAATGTACCTCTGAGAATATGCTTCGTTTTGCCGAACACGCGACCAGTCCTAATTCATTCGGCACGTATCAAACAACCAATTATTCAAGCTTTATATGACATAATAATCGCATCGTAAATTCGTAACGTATGCACTCAGAGTTTCGTTTCTAAATGCGGCGAAGGGAAAACTGTAAATTGGCACATAGTAGGAGTAGTATTCGAAACGGAGCCGAGTAATTAATACGAGTTAAAACTTTATCCGTATTGAAACTTTATTACAATTTTACTGGTAATTTATTGCGCGATGCACGATCGATTTGCTAATGTAGCATTCGTTGTAAAGTGTGTCTGATAATTTAAGGGATGATGAAAATTTCGAAAAGTATATTAAATTGTCCTGTTGTATATTTTGAGAATGTGCTTGAATAATAATATATAATTTATGATCGCGTAAGATTTTACAAATATGCATCCATGTGAAATATTTTGTGGGCTCATACGTATGAAAGAGTACACGAGTGTATGATTTACAAATATGCACGTACTAAATTATGGCTATAAATTTCTAGTTCATGTACATTTGTGACACGAATATGATTAATATTTTCATTTTTTAATTTTATATCGAAACCATGGATAAGCTTTGTCAGTTGCACCGGATCTTATCGATCTCAACATACAGTAATTTTTTATAAAAAAATACAGTAATATTCTGACTTTAAGGAAATCCTGTATACACAACAATAAGCGAATAGTTGAGCATAAATTTTGCTCATTTCGCAAACAGTTTTCGGGTAGCAGAAATCGAGCATCATAAGCTCGTTAATTTTGTGAGCTTTCACCGAAGACAATCAACAGCTCTTCTACGCTATGATGGAACGACATACAAATTATTGTCATCATAAATGATAATTGTATTAGAGAAAATGGCTTCTGAGTACCGAGTATGTTAAGTCGTTGCGGGTTACAAAGAACTGTATGAGAATTAATGGCTTATATTCGAAGCGAATCCGAAATGCAGCAGATAACTTTTGCGATTTCTGTGAATATGAAACGTGTTTTATTTTGATTTTTTTTTAATTGAATATCGAATAAGGCTTTGGAAAACTCTGTATTACTATATTATATTTCGATGTAAATGTATTCATGACTCCTAAGACGAAACCTTTGAACAAAGTTGATCCGCTTCTGCAGGGTTTATAAAGTGTCGTACATTGTTTGATAATAAACCTTTTTGCTATGCATGTGACGCATAATGTAACACAATTTTACTTTGTCGGAGTTTTGGAGCAGCCACCTGAATTTTTAAAAAGTTAATTAGACTTTTTCGTCATCATGCTCACGGCTTAAATGACTTCGAAAATTGTTTACTTTCTAAATAACGTAAACCTAATGAAATTCTACAAAGCTCCCTCAAAATAGATATCACATAATGAAGAATTAATAAGTAATTAAAAGTCCAAGTACCACATTTTTTTCTATATTAAAAAAATATTAATCGAAAAAAAATTTTGTATGGTTGCATATCCTAAATACTCAATTTCAAAGTTGAGTGACTCACAGAAAGGGAACTTGTACAAATTTTAATACTGAGACGAAAAAACAATCCAAATAACACTTCATTATAACCGAGACAAAAACAATAGCTGCTAGAATTAATTAAAAACAATTTTCTGCCAAACTCGGAAACCTCAATTATTTACTTTTGCGTATTGTAATGATCCATACGGAGATTCGTTTTAAACTCGGCCTCCAACTTAATTGAAGAGGGCACATCTTCGAGTGATTCCTTTGTATTGCGAAACATAAAAGCGATTATTTGAACTGAGATAATACAAATCGTATTATTCATAATCTGCGTTATAGATCGAATCCAATGCCGAGACTGCTGAGATTGAATCGAAAAAATAAATTATATTAAATTGTAGTGCGGATCTTTATTGAATTAGTAAAATAAGTTTGTCGACGTGGAAAGTTAAATTCACATGTGCTTTTATGACGGGAGTGATTCTTGTGAAAATAAAACTAATATGATGATTATACAGCATTTTTCAAATAAATAATATATATTTAAAGTTTACCACATGTTAATTTAATAAAATGCATTTTCAGCGTCCTACATTCAAAGCGCCTATTAACAGAAAAGTGCACAGTAAAATTCTCAATTATTTTATAATTAATTCAACAATAAATCCAACACGATATCAAATTCAAAGAAAACACACCGCTCAAATGCAAACCGATGTTCACAAAGAGTAACAACAAACTTTTACGGCGAAATTCCGCAAATGTTCTTGATAAATTTTCATACGATACTATCAAAAGCGTTCGTTCGGTTATAAACTAGGATATATGTAACGAATGTTCGCGTTTGTGAAGCATTGTTGCGTTTTCAGTATCGGAATATTCGTAATAACGAAAGTTCGCACAAAACGTAAATAGTTCGGTGCATCTTGTATCGAATTACCATTGAAGCTGCTGCAGTCGAGCCAAGTTTTAAATATTCTTTGGTAAATCTGCATCTTCGTTGTTAACTTTTATAACATTTACATTTTCCGCAATTTGCATGAAAATATATTATTATATATTGGATGTACGATTCGGACCTTTTGTGCCGAGCGAACTGTCAGTAACGATAACCGGTGGAAAACCACTATCTTTTATCCTGTTTATTGAAGAGGAAACTAAATCTGGAATGAACTGTTTCTCGGTTGCACGAATAAAAGAAAAATTTTCATTTGACGCAGAGCGCTTTTTAAAGACGCAGAAAAAAATCCATTTTTTCCCCCTTATACAATAACGTCTACGGTTCTGGAAACAAACAATACCGCACGAAAATATCTCGCAGTGTTATCGCCGAAGTTGCGTAATTAAAATTCGGTTACTCGGTTCTTAGTCGAGAGAAATTCGCAAAATCCACCAAGCGTTAATAACATCCCTGGACTGGATGACCTTTGATAAAAAGCTCGGTCCCTAAATATTACAGTCGAAGGACGATTTCTCGTCTCGCTTGTTAAACCGGTATCCTTTGCTTTTGGTGATGGAGCTTTTCACTTACGAGACAAATACTCTTTTTTGCAAAGATGACACAGGTTTGAATTTGAAATTGTTCTTGAACGAATGAATTGTCGATATGTGCCGATTTGGATATTTAAATAGGGTACAATTTTGTGTTCCGGTATAATTTTCGGCAATTAAAGAGTTTCATTGTATAGAAAGTAAATACGAACGTTGATAATATATTTTGTTCAAATTGATTCTATTTTTAAAAACTATTGTATTGAGTATTTTCAATAATGAAAATTTTTAAACCATATTTTTATTAAATTAATGTTTTTCTATTTGGATTGAACAAAATAGGTTTCTTTTCATAATTGGATGGATAGAAATATTAAAATAAATGTTTTATAAATTATTCAAGATTTTTTTAAATGGAACATTTCAACGTATTCAATTGGCATAATATAAATACCTTTTTCATTTTCCACTAATTACTTCGATTCGTTCAAATATTTTTAATTGAATCAATTAAGAGCAAAAAATTTATCGAAAAACTGAAATTTAAATCTAATTTAATCAAAATAAAAAGAATAAAATATTCGCATTCGAAATCGTCACTATTTTAAAGTTCAGATTTGACTAGTTCGAATCTATCGAGTTTCGTTCCCGCAATGTAACTTTTCTAATCAAAAACTCGCACTTGCAGGTGACAAGTTGAAAAGAAAGTATTCGATTCTTATGAAACTTGAGACCGTGCAAAAATAAAACAAACGATCGCGAAAACGACAACATATACGATGCGAATTTGACAGCGTCGTCGCAATATTAGGAAATCGTCCTTCCGAGGATTAATACACCGTGGATAGAGTCGCCAACAAAATTAATAACCCGGCCACATTATCCCGTTAAATGTGCGTTATAATGTCGTTCTGGAGACGTCGGCTTGACGATCCATATAAATTGCATAAAAGCGGCGCGGGCTTAAAGCCACATTGTTGTTACAGGAAATTAAAATGTATTACTCTCCAAATTGGCGATTTTCGCGAATCGTTTTATGTGAAAAATTTGTATAAAAATATATATAAACATATATATGAGAGGGATTTTTTTCGGCGAAAATATGATAAATTTTCTAAATTATATGCTCGTTTATTATAAGCGAAATAATTTCACGTATGAGAAACGACAGAAAAAAATAAACATCATAGAAAAGTGCGTCACAAACAGAGAACAAATCGCGGCCGCTCAAAAGGATAATGAACCGTTTATTATCGGCGATCCTGCGCAACCTTTTTCCAACAAAGGGACCGCTTTGACAATAAAAAAATATATAGAGGAAAAAAAAATATCATGTGACCATCGCATGACTTTCTTATACTAATCTTATATAAATTGTCGGCGAATAAAGACGTTTTTCACAAAAAATAATAATTGAGAATATATTCGATAGAACAAATATGTATACATCTTCTTATCTTTTAACTAATTCATACTTTTCTTATTATATTAATAAAATATTATTATATTTTCCAAAAAGCACTTTAAAATCAAACATCAACTCATAAAATTTGGTGTTATGTAATACAAACTATTATTTTTGTTTACATACGTCCTTGATCGATAATTCACATGCTGGAAAATTTCGAGACTTGGAAAAAACACTTTTTTAAACTAAAACATACAAAAACGTCTGAAAGACAGAAACAAGGAGGATATGGAATATTCGTGGTTTTCGTTGTGCTCGGGGATTGCGGTTATTGTTGTCGAGCTTTCGGTCATTCGTACGTTAAATCCCGGGAAACTCGAAAATCCCGAGAATCACAGGACTCGATCCGTTCCCCCTAATTGGATTCTTAGCCTCATTCTCAATTCCGACTATTCGACGTGCCAAAATCAATTTTGAAGCTGATTGAATCCGGAGCCATTGTTGTGCTCCGTATGGTGAAGGCACTCAACGTATATGGGAGACGTTTTGTCTTAATGCGATTATTCTGATGGAAAAAAATCGATTTTTAAATTATATTGAAGTATATTTAGTCGATTGAGTTTTGAAATTCGGTTCGATTTGGGTTTCGATGCGTTAAATTGAATTTGAGACTGATTGAATTCGAAAGCATTGATGTTTTTTGTGTGACGGTGCTCATTGATTATTATTATTTTTAATTCAATTATAATGGAAAGGGCGTTCTTTGACATATTCCGATAATGTGTGTGAAAAAAAATTGTTTTCTGTTAAGAGTAAATCTTTTTCTTGTTCGCATAAAAGCGTGAGATTTTCTTCGATTAAATTTTACGCTACGAACTTTTCTTTATCGACTTCGTGAAATTAAATAAATATTTGGGAAAACTTGAAGCAAAAAACGGTTTTTTTGTGCATATAAATCTAACATTGGAAAGCAATATCTTTCAGTTTGTTGACTCGGGAGATTTTCTTCGAAAATATTTTGTTCGTAGTTGATACAAACCAAAAGTAGAATTCGATTTTTTTTTTCGTCTGCTACTTATTAGTTGGTTTAAATTTTTAATGAGAAAATTAATATTCAATTATGAATTGCAAGATTGAATAAATCTACCCAGATTTATCTCATAGTAAAATCATAACATTCGTCGGCTAAAAGGATATTTTTTATTTCAATAAACGATATGCGAATATATTTATACAAATAATATGTCAAAGGATTTGCAAAAAATTCCGAAGCCACAAATCTCTCGGGATTTCTTCCAGTCCAACCTGTTCTAGTCAATGAATCATGTTTTAATCAAAGGGATGTTATGTATTCAATATTTCTATAAAAAAATGTTATAAGTACTTTACTTTATATTTATTTGATTCAACATGGAAAATAATCTAGTGCGTTGATATTGATTAATTTAATATTTTATTAACAAAATTGTTTTAAGCAAGTAATGCTGAATTTTCAATTATTTTAAGATTAAGAAACTTAACTCAAAACTAATTATAAACACTCATAAAATAATCATGGTAAACTTACTCCAATACGTACAGAGTTATACAAGAAAAGAGAATGTTTCCTTCGTTTCTATATTTTATTTTCGGAAAAACCCATTTTTCAAAAACATTTCCAACGATTGCTATAGCAAAAATATAAAAATTGAACGTAAATTTTCCGATTTCTTATTATACTTCGGTGTACTTCGCAACAACGAATCCACCTAACAGAGAAATCGTTCGATTTTCATCAGCGTTCACTTCATACGCGAAAATCGCGCGACAATTTCAACGCGGCAAAAAAAAAAAAAATAACACGAAATCAGAAAACAATTTCGAAAACAAAAACTCGATACGAAACGACACTTTGTTCGGTACAATTTTCCAGAGCGAACCGAGCTGTCGCGGAAAAGTCAATACCCAAGCCGTCGGCTTTCGCACATTTTTCAACACTTTTCTGCGAAAACGCGCGTAAAAGCCCAATTCTTTGAATTTAAATTTTAGTTTTTGTACTTTATTATTATTTTTTCGTATTTATTACGAGTATTAGGTTCATTTTCTTGACATAGTAAAAAGTTTTGATTATGGTTTCGCACGATAAAAAAATATATCTCTGAAAGAATTAAATAATGAAAACTATAATTTAATAGGTGTTTCGTATCGTATGATTATATTGATTGTTTCATAAGTTTCTATATGAAACATTATTTTAAACAAAGTTAAATTTTTGATCTGAACTATTTAAAATCTGTTCCAATTATGTCCATTTTTAATTGAATATATTACATTACTTTTATCTACTAAAAGTCTTACTCGTTAATTAATAAAAAAAATAGCATTATAACGTGAGCACTAAAAAATATAAAATGATCAATATAAACAATATATTTGAGCATTGAAATGATCGATATATGGAAACGTCACCAGAGTAAATTATTCCTCTATAGGCCATAAAATACATCTGTCATCGATCAACATTTCCATTTGTAAAATTTTAATTTCATTCAATTCAAATCACATTTTAATAATTTGTATGTCTCTCTATTTACGTTTACGGCATTGCCGATCCTTTTTCATATTCATTCTAATGTCATAAATTACAGATATGATCAATGATCAACGCAACTTTTCAAATCCACACACTTTAATGCTCGCGCAAAATGCACACATTATAACTTTTCAATGCACACTAATTTTATTAAATGCATATTTATTCTATAAAACACACGTTCAAATTGTCCTCAACATACAACATTTTACGCATACTCATCTCAAATTAACACATCGCAACCATGACATATGAAAGATCAAATCGTTCTCGACCCTCGCGTACATGAACTTGCAAAAGCCCAGCACTTTCGCCCAGTGTCACATCGCCGAAAAACTTCGCAGGAACTGATTCGACCGAACGGCTTCTAGTTTTGACCTCTGCTTGACTCCGAGGTCCGCTCCACGGCCTGGCCATACTATAAATTCGAGCCAACGAAGGTGTAAATTCGAAATAATTTATCGCCGACGCTTTTCTGGGTCGTTGCTCTTGTCGACCCGGCCCCGGGACGAAATGCAGGGCGCAGATAAATTTTAATATTCGCCCGCGACTCGGCCCGAAAAGGCGGTGAGATTAAACATATTATTATTATATTGCGTGTGTATACGAGATACGTAATATGTTTCCGAAGATGGATGTTCGTCTGCGACTTTGTGGGAAAAAATGTCTCATATGGCGCGGTGTTTTTCTCGTTCGGCGGAGTTTTTAGTTTTTCGCGTTGCGGTGTCAGCTCTGCAATGCGTCTGTTCGAATTTATGGTAATTTTTTTCATAGTAAATGATATATGACGATGGATTTAAAATATTATATTCTCCACGAAACTTATTTTTTTAATTGAGTCCATCGTGTTTCAAAGCTGTTTTTAAAATATTCAGATTTTTTTTTTTAATTTAATCGATCTATTTACTTGTTCAAAATCGAGATAAATCGTCTGCAAATTTTGTTTGTATTCAATTTGAAAATCGTGATATATGATTCTTTGTAGTTTTTAGAAAATCCGTCTGTTCTATTGTTGTCTAGTTGCACAAACTCGTTAGGACTCCGCTTTGTTATCATCTTACATATAGCTCATACGTTATACAAGTACAAGTGCATTCCCTTTGTATATTAAAATTAACATGATACAACGATATTATATTTGAATAAATTTCGAAATAGTTTCGTTGAAAATATAATTAAATAGTTTCAGTCATATTCGCATTGTATTGTTTTGAATTATTACCCGAGTAAAGTCGAGAAATTTTCCAATTAGAACATCAAACTCAATTATCATTCTGCGGATTATTATTTATTTATTTAAATATTTAAGCGTATCTCAAGTGGAAGCGATGCAATTTTTTACTTGAATAAATATACCAAGAAGCAAGACGAACAAAAGCAGTCCATCTCGCGAAATTTCTCACATCCATCCCGAGGGAACGATTCATGCCGTGTATTTCTCATTCGTTCTCTTTCGCTATCTAGCTTACAAAGCTACTTCCTTTCTCTTTTTACAAAGAAAAAAATCAGTATACGTAAAGAAAAAAAAACGTAATTTTTCGATTTGTACGGAGACGTGCTTCGATTTTTTTTGAATCCGAGCACAATTTATCGGAGAAAATTTCGCGCCGATAATGCAATCGCTGGCACAAACATTTTAATACATTTCGTATTCAATGTTGACATATCGTTACTGATGTTTGTGCAGAGGGAAACGCACCCTTGTGCTCGTCAAGGGGTGCCTTGTTTTTTGGTACCCACAGACCGAACAGCAAATACTCCACTTTTGCCAAGATAAGGCTTTGGCACAAGAAAAACCCCACAAGAACAAGAAAAACGAGCTGGAAGGGGGGTGGAAAATGGCCCGGTGGTTAAAATAGATATTTTTTTAGAGCCGTCTTTATTATATCTTAGATTGCAGAGAGGCAAACCCCACTTAAGGTTACGGCGTATTATATTCGCTCGTATTTTTATTGTGCTTTGGCGGGTGCGCAGATAGCTTTGTGTTTTCCGTTCGGAGGCCCCGATACAGCTGTAGCATATTTTTTCTATGTTACTACAAATGGAAAGTCTCGCTTTGAAAGAAAAAATTCGAAGCAATGATAATGCTGATGTATAAAAAAAATCGCCAGTTTGCAGGGCAGCGGTTCGAGTGATATTTATTTAAAATTTGATATTTAAAGAGCCATTCGAGCGAGGAAGGCAAGGGAATATTTTCGTTTTGGCTTTATTATAGTTTTCACTTAGGCTATGTGAAAAATTGAAATAGAAATCCTGTTCAGTATTGACTCTTAAAAGGGTTGCTTTGAGATACGCCAGCGCGAATTTTTCGATAGATAAATCATGCTTAGTCGAGAAAGGCAACATCAAAAATCGATATTTTCATATAAATATGAAAATACTGACAAAAATCAATTTGATTCGAACCCTATAAATTTTCCGTATTTATAATAACATAGAGATTTAGCAGAAACGCGGATCTAATACACTCTTTTTTCATTATATTCATATTTAACCGGGAGTTCATTCGGCGTCCGAACGTTTTGCCGCCGATTTCGCACCGAGAGAAAGAGTCGAAAGTAATTTATTTTAATTTCAACTTACAAAGAACGACGGTACGTTTGGGGATAATGGCGAAAGTATCCCTGTGGCTCGTTCGCGATCATCGAAAATAATGATCTCTCACAAATAATTTACGATATCCGACGCCGAAAAGCTGAATAAAATGAAAAAAAAATCGCCGCACAGGGAGCGTAGAGGTGTATTTTTTTCATTGTTATGTAACCGAATACGCATTGTGAAACGTGATCGAGTACTGGTCGTATTGGGATTTGAAATTAAAAATACGGTCTGGCTTTATAAATGGATTCAATTTGGAAAAACGAGTGTATTTATTAAGGTTCTGATGTGATATATCTAAGTCATTTACTTGTGTTGTAGAATACATTTTATTTTCTTTATACAATAATTTTTTATTTAATATTTTTTGAAGAGATAAAAATAACTGGACGTATACATTTATATTTTTCCATCTATTGAAGACATTCGCTCGCTTTTGAATAAAACTCTTTTTCTCTTCAAAGAGAAGTCTTGCAAATTCATCTTAATATTATCTATATCCATAGAATATCAAAGACTTTCAATATATCGAAAAGAAAAACATAATAATGAACATATATCGAAAATTATAGCGTCCATTCGAGGTCTATTAACACGCTTTATTACCAATGAAACGCGCCTACATAAGCATAACAACCAATATACACGTTCGACCGGCTAGAACATCCTTTTTTCCCAGCTGAGAAAAAGGTTCGACAATACGCATTTGTCCCCCGAATTTCTTCTATCTCTAATGTATTGAACTCTAGGGGTGGCCGCCGAGGATGAGAGAAAGAAAGTATTTTTTCAGGCGATTATTGGCCGTGAAAACTGCGCCGAAAAGGACCTCCGTCGAGATTATTACGGACCCTCAAAATAAATCACTGGCCTATAATTTTGTTTGAGTTATCTGAAGATGGGATGGGCAAAGGGTCTGTTTATCAACAGATTTGATTTTTCGATTGAAATATATCTCGAGGCATTGTCGAAATTATAAGGTGTTGCGAAGTCATGTTGTTAAAAATGAACAAGAGTCGTTTCATGAAAAATTCAAAATTAATTTCATCAAGTTGCAATTTGGACTGGATCGTAAAATTTTTAATTAAATAATAATACGTTAGAGCACTCTATATTCTTTTGCGTATTTAATTTTTTTGCATAAATAATTTTGAATACGACCGGTTCATCGTCTGATTCATAAGTGCGACATCTGAATATTTTTTCTACATTTAAAAAACAAAACTATTAAATTCTAAAATATGATCGACCCGAGCAGACACCCCAAAAACAAGCCCTTCAACCCCAGAGGTGGGTGATTTTTCGGTGTTTGAGGTGGTCCTCGGGTACACAGTGACTTCGCAGCACAAAGGCCCTCCCAAGTTTTATCTCCATTGTTTATTTTCGTGCGGGCTTTATTGCCGTCTCGAACTTGCCGACGCGCCGCTTTTAAATATTTTTGTTTAAAAGTTAAACGCCGAAAGGTGAAAAGGGACCCGGGCTGCTTTTAATCGCTTATTACTTTCGAAAAATCAATATTGTTGGAGCGCCCAAGTGCATGAGGACGTTTAATGCAGTTTCGAAAAAATCAACGAGACTTTTCAAACCGGCGAGTTTCATTAGAGTGCTTTTTTTCGGACGCGCTTCAAAGGAAAGTTTAATTTTCTATATATGAGAGAAGTTCGGAGCGAATAAAAATGCATGCTTTGAGAAATATTCGAAATTTTTCAACAGCGGATCGCTTCGAGGGTTCTTTTTATTAATTCGTTTTTATCATTAAAGAATTCAAAGCATCTAATTGAATTACCAATTAAGACTAAAAGAACATTTATATAGCTCATTAATTTGACTATGATTTATTCGGTCAATATAAGTAATATTCAGTGGGTTTTGATTAAATTTTAAAAATTTAATCAAAACCCACTGAATCAAAAAGACATTTCACAGCGAAATACCCAACTTTAAAGTGCATCTATCCTTATACATACACACAGGCAATCCCACAGATTCCACCTCCCAGAATTGATTCAAACTGACCGCCGGTCGTTCGAGTATTTAATCGGAACCCAAAGCCCGGCTGGAGGACATAAAGAAGACGGTTGTTTTACGGCGGCTCGCTGAATTAACCATAACCGTTCCGTTTCTGGAACCGAACGGTTATCCTCCACAGAATGGATATCCCCCAGGAGTTGTATTTATTGAATTCGATCCGGCGCAATTGAATGTTTCGTGCTTTTGCGATGACTTCGTACGGTGCAGACATCTCGTTGTTTTGTACCAAAGCCTTTGGTTAATGTTAAGCTATTTGACGATGCTGAAGTAGTTTGGATTGCTTTTGCTGTGGATTTTAGGTTTAAGTAGTTGGCGATTTGGTGCTTTTGATCTTATGGGTTGTATTGAAATGTGGGTAATAATCCTTTACTGAGTGTTTTAGAGATATATTGATTAATAGTTGAATATGGTTTTAGATTATGCGTGATTGAATTATCAAAATAAATCGAACCACTTCAAATCAGTTGGGAGTCATGTAATGTTATTCATTTCATAAAGTACTCTTGGAAAATTAAAAAAAAATTATTATTATCATAACTCGACATAAAAAAACTAATTAATCTTATTAAACAATACGCTTCTTTTAACTCTAGTACTATTTTGATTCAATTGGGATATTTTCAAAATTAATAAAAAAACAAACATTTTAGTATTTTATGCTTTGAATTTTAAGAAGAAATATAAGGAAGTACGGTATTGTAGAATCGTTCATGTTCCCCGACTATATTTAGAATTAGAATCGTCGCATATAGACCGTATTGAATAATTCATTCGTTTTCGGCACGTTTGCAAAATTAATCGGTGAACAACTGCAATGGAACGCCTCCTCATGTTCTGAATATGTGTGCGATCCCTCCAAGGAAATACTTATGTACTGTTTGAACATCCCACATATTTCCTAATGACATTTTCGTAATATTCACGTAAGGATAAAACAAGCAGCGAGTACTCGTTAGTTAAATAATTCGGTTTGATCGGTTTAGAGATTGTGTACGAATTTTAATGCTAAAATGACAAAATTATTCACTTTTATATGTGGGGAATATGCAAAAATACGACGGTGGTCATTAAAATGCACACATTGGCCGTTTGATGTAGAGCTGGTGGCATAAACGCAGGCGTAAAATAAATAAATGTGATGATATTCAATGTTTTATTTTCATATGTTCAAAAAATTATTTTTTTAGCGCAATATTAAAGTATTAATGGATTGGTAAAACTTTTATATTTTATTATGAGTATATGATATAATTTTTGATGAATGTATTCCTATTATTATAGATCTATTTTTTCAGATTTTATTATAAAGTTGATCAAAGTCGAATTTAAAATTCAGTGAGATATAAAATTTTGCGAAAAAGACGTCAGAAAAAATAAAAGGTTTATGTCAATAAAAAAGAAAGCCATAACGATTGAAACTTTTATTTACATTGAACAGATTCAATTTAAGATATACAAACAAATTTCTTTAACAGAAAAAATCATTCAAATTTTTATTTAAAGTATTTTTTATTATTCTTGGAAACGATGCCCAAAAGTTTTTATTATGATTTTCATTTATAAGACAAAATTTTTGGAAATATGGAAATTTATATAATACTTTCATAAATTAATATAAATTATGATCTTTATGTTAGCAAAAATAAATTATGTTAACTTTTAATTTTGGTGATACATATTTGTGATTCATTCAACAAAATACCCTACAATTGTAACCTAATAATAATAAAACATAATGTCACATTTTTCACACAATATAATTAAAATCATTCATTTCACCTTTCATTCGTTCTATAACTATTTTAAATACTAAATGCTTAAAAAAATTGATTCGTGCTTCAATTTAAAATTGGTTTATACGGTGAAAACCAATTATAAATCAATTAACCATTTTCCATCAACGAATCGAAACAAACATGGAAAAGTATCAAAATATATTATAAACATATTCAGTCTAATAAGAGCAAGAAATAGTTTTCAGAAAATTTTCAATTATACGAAATGCTTTTTAAAATGATGAGTTTACCAAATTACATTGCTCTTTTTAGTATTGTGATTATTAAATTATATTTTCATTTTATCTTTAAATTTATATAGACGAAATAAATTTTTTAAATTATCCATAATTGTCAACTACTTTTTTTAAACAATATATTAAGTTGAATGTATAAATTCTTTACAGAAAAAATATTCTTTGTATCAACAAAATAAATGGTGACTTTTGAATTATGAAAATACATATAACGAACCCCGATCATTCGTGGCACTTATGGAAGCATCTGACTCGATAGATTTAACAATTATTTATCAAAATATAATAATTCCATTAATTTGTGTACTATCGATAAATTTTTTCATCATGAGGTGGCAAGCTTACAAAGTACGGTTGAGGTGTTGGTGGATTTTGTGAATAATAAGGCACACGTCCCATAGTGGCATACGCTGGTCTGACAGAAGCAGGAGCAGAATGCATCTTATGGGGCAAAGTTGCTGTACTTATGGAAGCATTATGTGGTAAAGTGGCCGCATAGGCACTACCATAAGGTGGAACAGCGTATATGGGACCCATCGGGCCCATGGGGCCTCCTCCGGCTAGAGGACCCCCTCTATATTGGGTTGAAGTCATTCTCAATCTTACTATGCAAATTATGATTACCAAGATTGCTATGAAAGCAACCACACCTCCGACGATGCCTATTATTAAAGTATCGTCGTTGTTGATTGGAGATTGATTCGAGATTGAAGCACCTTTGATATTGTTCGTTTTCGGTTTCGGTTTGTCTTCGCTCGGAGGTGCTACTGACCATATTATTTCAGGTTCAACTGTCGATTTATGCACCATTCGGGAAGGTTTCGATGAAGATTGAGTGGTCGTCGATGTCGATGTCGTTGGTCTATGAGGGTCGCATGTCAATTCATCGTCGCCGATTTCAACAAGAAGTTGTCCTTGTAAATAATCAGGAGTCGAGCATTTAATATTTGTCATTCGAGAAGCTGGAAGCCATCTTCTCATAGCACGAGCCGCGCAATCGCAATGTATAGGATTTGTATCCAACCCTAGCATTGACAAATCCGCTTTTCTATCGTCCAAAGCCACCAATAGTTGAGGTTGCAGCGACGTCAACATGCTACCAGTAACGTCTAAAATTACTCGCGAGGATCTCGGCAACGGGAACAAAAGAGCAGGTGGTATCATTGTTAGCGAAGTGTTCCTCAGCTTAATAGCGATAGTTTGGCTCTTCAGTCCAGCCAAAGCCCCAGACGATATGCTCCTTAAACGAGGACCTCTAATTCCCAGCTCTTGCAAACGGGGGTGCAAAGCCGATTGCAGTTGATCACTTCCGACAGCCGCATCCTTAATCTCTATGTCCAGCTTTTGTAAAACGGGCAAGCTCTTCAGAATACCCTGAACGTCTAGATATCCGAGTCTTGGATAATTGTAAGCCTTCAATTCTGCCAAATTGATTAGAGACTTGAATGCGTTGCGCTCCATCTTCGTGCATTCCTCTAAATTTTCGATGCTCAATAACCGCAAAGATTCCAAACCATCTAAATCTCCTTGCTTTATTGATGAAATAGGATTATTAGATATATTCAAATATTGAATGCTTTTCAATACGGGCCATATTTTGTGAACGGACATACTCAAATCTCCGATGAAATTATGTGACAGATCCAAAGATTCCAAAAGCGTGGTGCGCTCGAAAACTTTGTCATTCAGATTTGTTATATTATTATGAGATAGATTCAGATGGTACAAAAACGGCGTTTCCAACTGAGACACCTCGCTTATACCGGTTCCAGCCAAATTCAGCGATCGAACGGTTTTCGGCTCGCCCAAAACGTTCTTGACCGACTCAGGTGACAGCGGGTTGAACGAAAGGTCCAGTTTTTTAATGTTGACCATGATGCTGTCATCGGCCGGTATGTCAACGAGTTTGTTATGCGATAAGTCGACCGAAGATATGAAGAAGTACTGTTTCTGTAGCGCCTTTAGAGGAGCGACTTCGAACTTGTTGTTCGCGAGATTGATATTTTCCAACATTTGCAATCGTGAGCGATCGAAAAGTAAGTCGGGCAGTTCTGACAGCAGATTATTTTCGAAGTTCAAGATTTCCAGTCGAACTAATCCCTCGAAAGTTCTCTCACCTAGTCTGTCTAAATTGTTGAAACCGAGGTCGAGTACTTGCAGTTGGGTCGAATTGTGGAACGCCATCTCGCTGATAGACTCGAGCTCGTTCTTAGACAGAAGTAAAGTTCTTAAACGGGGTAGCCTCGCGAAGTCGAGCTCTTCTATACTCTTGAGGGCGTTATTAGATAAGTCTACTTGTTCCAAGTATTGCAGGGACGCTATTAGTTCGGCTGGGAAAAAGTTGAACTTGTTCTTCGATGCGTTTATCTTTTTTAGACGTGGATGAATTCTAAACGAAGACGGAAACAGGTAGCTTAATTGATTCTCGGACAAATCTAAGTTTTCTAAACTGGTGCCGGTATTGAAGAATTCGCCTTTGAACGCATTCAGTTGATTTCCCCTCAACGACAGATCACGTATAGACATGACATTGACGAAAGCGGCCTGCCTAATGTTCATTATGTTATTGTTAGACAAATCGATTAACGTTAAGTTTCTCATATTGACGAAAGCGCCTTCGGGTATTTCTTGAATGGCATTATTCTGCAGGTGCACGTTTTCTAAGTTCAGCGATTTCGCAAACAGATCCGCAGGCAGCGTTTTGAGACCGTTATAACTCAAATCTATTGAAACCAATTCGGCCAAATGATGGAACAGAGTGTGAGGTAACGTATTCAAATGCGGATTCCTACTCATGTTCAAATACGATAGATTCGGCATCGCAGTAAAAGCCGTCCTTGCCAATTCGCTCAGCTGATTGCCGGACAAGTCCAAATACCAAAGTCGCAAAAATTGCAAAGGTGGCCCGGCCAAACTAAGAATCCTATTTTGGGCGGCGGACAGGTATTCGAGCGAGGCCTCCAACCCGGCGAATATCTCCGCATTCAATATGTTCAAGAGGTTTCCGTTCAAGTCTAGGTGTGTCAGATATTTGAAGTGTTGAAACGCCGCCGGAGGCAATTCCCTGATGACGTTCCTCGCCAATACCAAAGACGAAACGCGATCGCCCATCGAGCGGAGAATGTCACTCGAAACTGCCGTGACACGATTGTAACCGAGATGGATTTGTGACAGACGTGGCAGACGTCCCAGAGCTGATGCTGGAATCAAAAGGATGTTGTTGTCTCGTAGAATCAACGTCTCCAAGTTGTCTAAGCCTTCGAACGCGTCGTCTTCCACCTGTAAATGTCATTGAATCGATTCATATTGAAATCGTACATTTTAGTAAATTTAATGAAATAAATACGTACAGTTCTCAAAGCATTGACTCCGATATCTAAAAAGCGTAATTGTCTCAAACCCAAAAATGTACCAGGTGCCAAATTAGCAATGTTGTTTCTACTCAAATCTAAAGCTTGCAATGATGTCAATACACCCAATTGGCTATTATCCAAATGCTAAAAAATAATAAAATATAAATACCACAATCAAATTCGATTAAAATGAACAAAACATTCACTTACAGTCAACATATTGGTGGATAGATTCAAATTTTTCAATCCAACAAACGACTTGAGCGCAACGCTGGGAAATTCAGATATGAAATTTTCAGACAGGTCCAGAGTATAAAGCTTTTCAGCCCCCTGAAATACGTCGCTATTGAACTTGGATAGCCTGTTGTGACCCAGGCCTAAAACTTGTAAGTTGGCGAGGCCTGCAAAAGCCCCACCGTCTATGTGCACCATCATATTGCCCTGAAGATGGATCTGCTCGAGGGATCGTTGGGACAGGAAGGCCCCTTGACGCAGTTTTGCTGTAATCGATTATATAAATGTCAATTTCCGACCCGCTTTAATTATCTGAGATGCTTTCAATTTATGCTTATAATATATGTGAGAGTTTTTTTTATGTTTAATGAGTTTTAGAAAGTTTTATTATGTACTTGTGTGTAATAAATTAATTTATTCGTTTTGAAAGCAATTTATAATTTATTTTCGTAATTAATTTGATAAATGAAGTCTAATTGAGAAATAGATTAAAATGTTTGAGAAGCATTTTCAGTGTTTATAAAATTTAAATTTCTTTTGTGTATTTTGAACTATGAAAATAAAACATAGTATAATCAATCAACATATGCTAAGCTGATTAAAATATTATATTATATTATAAAACAAAATTTCAAACAGTCATGACATCGAAATATATTTCATTTAATTATATAATAATACATACGCTTTTAATTAAACGGTAACGCCAAATAAACAAAGCAACCAAATAAATCTGATACTCACTGATCCGATTTTGCTTCAGCGACAGAACTTTCAAATTCTTTGGTCCATTCAACGAAGCGCTGGGAACGGCCACCAAATTGTTGCGGTCCAGCTTGAACTCCTGAAATGGGAAGTAAAAACGCTGAAACTTTTCCATTCGAACGTATACACGTCGGCGGCTCGATTTTAATGGTTTAACGGCTCGTTAAATTCTAAACGAGGCCTAAATTCTGAGTTATGGCGTGAAATATTTATTTGAAAGTGGCTAGCTATCCGCCCTCTGAAGGCTGAAGGATTAGATTGGAGCTAATGCGTAACGCTGTAACGTGTCCATAAATTATGAATTAACTTTTGATTGCGTCTCATATAAAACAAGGTAAATTACGCATAATGTGGACAGATATGTGGGTATTATTCCGTTTATTTTATTTAGCAGGATTCTTGCGCTGTTGCGAATTTTAAATCGGATTTATCGCCGTGAAATTATGATTAGGCAGGTTTTGATGTATTGCATACCGTAGGGTTCCGTTACTTTTACTGAACGAGTTCGTACCGTTTTTTTTATGGATTTATTGAAGTTTATTCATTTTTTTATGAATAAATACATGGAGATTCATTTCGATTATAATTTCAATCGAAAATTTTTTGGATTCTTAATGAAACGATTTTTGATTTTTTGTATGCTTATGCATTTGAAATATTCATTAATCCATTTTAAATTCGAATAATTAAAATTAATTAGTTCCGATTTTCAAAACAGAAATTTAAATGGATAAGTAAAGATCTGGTAACATTAAAGAATAACTATTTTCTTTTGAAGTGTTCATAATTTTAATGACGAAGGATTTTATGAAAATGAGAAATGGCTCTCTTTAAACTCGGTTACTTCATAATGAATTTCACTTAAAGTTTCAAAGAAAAATATTATTTCTGAAAGCTTTTTTTTAACTCAGCCATTTCATTAGCGACAATTCAATACACCTCGAGCTAAATCTGAATTATTTCTAACGTGTAAAAACGAATCCATTGTACGAAATCCTTCATACTTACGTGGAGTTTCTCGCATCCTTTCAATATTCCCTCCTCGATCCCCCTGATGGAATTTCCGCTCAAATCGAGCAGAGATAAATGCGAGAGCCCGTGGAATTCCGAAGTCGAAAATATCGGATTCAGATTATCCCCCAACAGATTATCGGCCAAGATCAGCTCAGTTAGGGTACCTTGAACACCAGATACAAGCCATTCGGTCAACCTCCGAACGGAATTCCCCGAAAAATCTAGACGCTTCAAAGGCAGACCCGACTCAGAAAAGACCTAAAAAATAAATATGTTTGTATAAAAGCATTCTACTGAATTCTGAATTTACGAAAGAATGAAAATGAGTTTACTTCTGTGGGCAACGCTTGATGTCCAGCCCATTTCTGGCTGAAGGAGACTATCGGAGCTCCATAGGGTAACGGAGGGAAATCTCCCATGAAAACCACTTTGTCACAGTCGATGCTGATGCCATCGTCCGAGTCTTTGGATGAGGACAAAGGACCCTCGTTCCTGCAGCGGCAAGGATACCGCAACGCTCGATTGAGCTCGCCGCAAGGGATCCACTCCGAGTATGACAAAACGTGCGACGTCCAAATGATCCATAGTACTAGCTGGAGCGTGGATCTCATTTTGTTATTTCTGAAAAATAAAAATAAAAATTGGAATTGTAATCATTTGTAAAAAAGATTGTTGAAAAATGAATGAGTGCCACATAGAGTAGAACTTGAACGGTTACAATATTGTTGTTTAATACGCTCAATCCTCTTTTTACACGGGGATACGTTCCAAAAACTAACGTATAAAAAAATGTACGATGACTGTATAAAAATTGGAGATAAGTCCCATCATTATATTTGGATAGAAATCTCATCCGAATGTACTTTATGAAAAACGTGTAAAGTGAAAAAATTTCGTCATGTAAAATCATCAAAAACATCGAATTTTTTTTATTAATAACTATAACAGTATACTGGACAGCACCGAGTATCACTATTGTGGCATAATAATACATATTTTTTATACTGTGTTAAAGTGAAAAAACTACGTAAAAATATAATCAGTTCTTCTTCCTTGAACCGTGTAATTTCGGAACTGTGTAAAAAGAGAATTGGGTGTACTTTGATGATTGTAAAAAATATTTTAATACTAAACGAATTTGAATAATTAGTATATAAAATATTCGACTATATATTTGAAGTAATTTTCAGTTATTATGATTACTCGATTCATATCCTGGACATTAACATTTAAATTCTATAATTGAATTTCATCATATCAGAACTTGAATCGAATTAAGTATCGTTAAATGACTCAGTAAAATAATCTACATATTAAATATAATATCACTAATATATTTATTTTTGTATATGTATAAAGTAAAAATCTACATAATTAAGGCCTACGCATAAAATATTCACACTGAGCTCTTAACGAAGGCTAAACACAAAAAACAAATATCAAAAATCCAACACTTGACATTTACAGCAGTACATAAAAGAAGCTCGAATCTATATCGTGAATTTGAAAAAAAATATATCGCTCATTTCCCACGAGTAACTGCAAAAGCGTACATAACTGTCGTTTAGCGTTTTAGTGCTTCGCTCTTTATAAATCTAACTTTGACGCACCGGTTTCATTGTTGGATAAGGGGATCGTTCGGAAACTCGTATTTCCAACCAACACAGACGTATATAAACATCATCAGGCAACACGGAGTCGAAACGGAATTCGTTACATATCATTACGTCTCGTTATGCGACCGCAAAAAATATGATAACGGCTCTTCGCGAAACAATGACGAGAAAGTTCATCGGTGCAGATTCCTCGGCCTTCGAGAGTAAAATGGTGCGTGCAATCTTCGGTCCATTTGCATATTTCCAATATTCGAAAGGCGGAAATTTACGGTCGAGAAGACTCGAGATAATAAATAGGTGCGCGTTGCGTTTATCCGCCACAAATCATCTCTTGATACTTTTTAGATTGCATATTCAATGAGCCGACTCCGCCGAAAGGGAGGAATTTTAGTTTTATTATTTTTTTGCGGTGTTTCACCTTTTTTTCGGGTGAAAAATTTATGTTAAAGCCCGCGTCCTTATAACGCTCGATAAACGGAGGTACCGAAAAACTTACGCGCTGGGATATATTCTTTGAAAAAGTGGCGTAAAAACCGTTCAAACTTTTTCGTTGTGTTTTCTATTTCTTTCTGTAAATGTTACGACAGAGGTTTTCCAAAGAATGAGACGTACACCCTTGGGGTGTGCAGATACCTTTCTATGAACATAGAACAATGAAAAAATATTTCAAATAAACTTTTATCACTACTTAAAAAAATACATTCTAATTTCACACTACAAACTTTAATTATAATTTTGAATCAATGAAAAAATTTGTGGTTAAGAAAGTTTTTTTATTTTATATAGTTTAAGAACCACTTTTGAACAAACTTTGAACGAGACTATGATCAACTGTTTTCCTTAAAAAATAGAGATTTACACACCAAGCGATACAGTTAACAGTTTCACGCCAAAGTTTTAAAAATGCACCGATTCATCATCGCCACACAGAATTCATAAACACGCCATTAACGAGCACTACCAAATGAATATTCAAACGTCGAAATATTTTATAACAAGCTGGAAACATTCGATCGATTATCTCCGCAAGGTAAACCGTATAATATCAAAGAACGAGTTTGACTCGTTGAAGTGTACATAAACTAGTCGGCGAATTTGCGAAGGAATCGCGAAACGCATCTCCCGCCTCGCATTAACATCATTATGAATATGAAATTTGATAAATTGTGTTGACATTATAACAATTCGACTGAAAATTGGGCGTGTGATAGAATGGTGATTAATTCATGCGTGCTTTGGTAGCACGCATGGATTGATCGAACGTAAATCAAGGCTTGGCGTATTGCGCAAACATAATTAGAAGCGAGATCTTAAACGTCACTTCACACAGATAAATCGACGTGTTTACAATGTAATTTGCGATGGAAATTATTTTGGGAACCGTTAAATTTTATTTTATTGGAAAAAATCGTCTGTTATTTGTTTGGTTTTTTGATATTATCACGTTTGAGTAGTACATAATTGTATGTTAGTAACGAAAATTGTTAATGGAAATATTTTTTGGAATTGATTTGAATCAGTGTGAAATTATTTTTATTAATTAAGGATTTTTTTAATAATAACTTTATTTAAAATTTAAATATTATATTAATCAACTTATGATATTAATGTTGTCAAAAAAATTTAAATAATTTACATTTGCACAAACAATTTTTTGTGTATTTTACATTATTTTATTGAATTTTAATGAGATTTCAAACCTGAATTGTGTAATGTGATATAATATAATATAATGAAATACCCATACTTGAAGCGAGCCCCTAAAAGCGCAGCCATTGATTAAATCCCGATCGCCTACCAAATCGGAAAACATACGCGTCCTAATTCCAGCGATGAAATTCCTTCTTTGTTTCAATTATCGACAGCGAAACAGTAGAAGAGGCAGAACGCCCTATCGCCGAAGACAATGCCGGCTTTATGTTGGGATCCTTTAAAGCCTTTTTGCGCGTTTTTCGACGACGGCAAGGAGAAGAGGGATAAAAGCCATCGCCGGGACGAAATCACCGCCGCGTGACGACTCTCTGATACGTACTTCCTTTTGACCGACGGGATTCGCTTTGACGAAAGCCCATAAGGTGTACGTATTATATAAAAAGTGGTGGGTTTGTATTTTTGTGCAGGAAAGCCGAAAATAAACCCCCGCATCGGATCCGCTGCGAAAAACGCTGTCGTTTCTGCGACGGTGTTCGCAAAGGTATCACCGCTCTTTATCTCTTCTTTACTTAATGACTCGTCTTCGAAGTGAAGGATTTTTCTTTAATGTTAAATTGAGAATTCGTATTTATTTAAAACGATGAGATTTTCTTTTTTGTCAGAGTTTGCATCGTCTCAGGGTCGGGTGTTCTTGTGATCAATACGGTGTTTGAATGCTCACGTTTTTCTTTTCATAATAAGTTTTTGTTCTTTTTACCTTTTTTCCTTGGATAATTTTATTTTTTGATGATTCGATAGATGTTTGTGGTCTGTACGTGGAATCGTAACAGTTATATGGAATAAAAAATGTATATCGGCAATGTGGTGTGCGTTGATCGTTTTCGGGTCGACTAATTGGGCCTGCGGCGACCGCGACCCGTTATTCGAGCAAGTCTAAACCTAAGACGATTTCAAACACAAAACATCATATTAGATCAAATAAATTTCGACGAAATAAGTAAAAGACGTATCGTGAACGATAATTTAATCGAAAAAGTCCCGTTTGTAATATGATAAAATCTGTATAAATGAAAATACACATACGTCAGTTATGCAATATGTGTGAATAACTTTAGCCGTATATTTTCATAATGAACATTTCACATGGGAGCAATCCATTGAGATATCTTTATACTGTCTCGTTTATTTTGATGGGAAATTACAGCACGCACGTAACATTACAAAATTCTACGCCCGATACAGGAAAATGTTCAACAATACCTTCGAAATTGTTTAATCCTCTTACGGAAACGTAACGATTACGCTACGTTGCGATTTTAACAAGATTTTAATCCCGCACGCAGAAGAATCCCCGAATTCGTATAATACATTTTCATCAATGCGCAAATCGAATTTTCATAATATACATTTTTCATATGAGTATTACGTAACTAAAACCCGAAGATTACGCGAGGAACATGAATAAGATATTCGCACAATTGAGCTCATATAATATATAATTTTTACAATAAAAATCATTTTCTAATTTAATTAATATTAAATTTCAACTATTATCTATCTGTCCGTTACATTCAGTCACCATCTTCATCATCAGGACACCATCCTGAACTGAAACCACATCAGTATTGACCTGCGATCGGCGGCAAATCAAACAATACGGAGCGAAACCGCAAACGCGAACAGAACTATCCGAATGCTAATATAACAACCACCGAATAAACAGTCCTGCGATCTATAGATCAGTTCAAATAATCTGGGTAATAGATTGAGCACAATGGTGTGTAGTTTTGGGATCAATATCGGTCTGTGTTTGTTTTTGAACGCCTATTTAACTAACGTAACGAACTACGTTCTATTCTTTGGCGGTTTTTCGTTACGTGCCGGTGTTTTGAAAGGTTTATAACAATTGGCGAAAAATATATGCGATGTCGATAGTTTGCAATATATTATGAAAGTCACCTTGAAAATGTAAGCGGTAAATACCGGTTGGAAAATTCGCCATAAATATTGTTATTGTATAGACGTGCGAAGGTTTTTCGGTGCTGCGGGAAAAAATTCAAATTTCATTATGAAAATAACCAGAATTCAAAGGGAAAGTATCGCTTTTTAATCGATAGCTACGGATTATGGGTGCGCAATAATTCAAACGAATAATCCCGAATGACGAGCCAATATTTTTTATCTTTTGTATAAAATACGCTTTTATGCGAACGCCCCTATACACTCAAATTTATATTTGATAATGTTAAAATGTGCACATAAATATTATAAGATTCATCCTCGTAAAATATATATTAAAATCGTTCAGTTTCATATATAAACTGTAATCAAATATAATTTTTTTTATATTTAACGGCAAACAATACTCTGATATTTAAGCATCCCCAATCCAGTTCTATATTTAATGAAAATTATAATAAATTTGGTTCACACGAAATCGTGTGGGAGCTGTTTTGCGAGTGGTGGTCATTTATTCAAGTGTAATCCGCAGCCAGGTGTAGCAATTTACAGAGCCACGGATATTTACATTTCATAAGGATTTATTCAAAAAAATACTTAAAATAAAATATTTCAGAACGGCATAAATTCTAAAAGCTCAAAATTATATTCCAAATAAACGCATGATCATATAAATCACCATTAAGCGGAATACATTCGAAAACCATTTCACGATCATCGAAATATTCAGTGAAATCCATTAATAATTGATGTTCGAGTCATAAAGCTCGTAATAATGATAAAGTTCTATTCATGAAATACGGTCGCAGCTTCGAAATGATTCATTAGTGACTTTTATGTACTAAAAAAGCTCCGTTTGAATTTCGCTCGTGTGCGAATTTTCCTTGAAATAGTTTTGAATTGGTCTGTTTCGTTAACGTGTTCCGTTCACTATTCGCATATAACGAAATTAATTAACGAGCAGACTTCAATCGAAAACTTATATTTGCCTAACAATGATTGAACGAAATCGTACAAAGCTTATACGTTTATTTTAAAGCACCAAACCCAGGAATCCTTTCAAATTTTCAATAGTACTCTCTTATATAAGTAGCTTTAAGTCTCAGAAAACACAGAATCGCAATATCGCCCACGTACATGATACGTAACTATAAAAAATCACTTTTATATGACGAAAAAATCGAGATAACAACAAAAATTTATTTGACTCTTCCACATTTTATATAGCTCGAATGCGATCTATCAATACTTTTTTATCGACGTCGAAAATAAACGAAATTTTCCTCCCTTTAAACGTTGAATTTATACGGCGTATTTTCTCGATTGTCGGATTTAGTTTCAGCACGCGATACATCCGATCGACATAACGAAAATATGACTTCTTTCGTAATTCGATATGATAATATATACGAGACGATTTCTGAAAAACGTACGAATGTCGCCGTCGAAAAAGGCTCCATCAAAACATTTTTTTTTACCGATATATAAAAACATATACAGCTTTAGACGTTGCATGTTATATGCATCTCAGGTTTTCGAGAAACCGATTTATCATAGCTCAGCGTCAAAGGCGACATAAAACGGGCTGTAAATAACGAGTGTTCGAGCATCGGCCATTTCGACGTCCGAAAAAAGTGTATATAGAACCGTAATTTTTTTTCAGCTCTTTTTTTAATCGGAGCTATTCATTCTTAGTCTCGATAACACATTTCGCGTCGATAAAATTCGGTGTTGCGTCGTTTGTTATCCGCAAAACATCCCCCATTCGTTTCGTTTAATGCCCGCGATCGAGACTGCTGTTTTGCGATTCGAAATTGCGCCGTTTCAATTTTGAATTGCAAAATAAAAGCGAAATTTGCTCGGGATGTGTGTGCGTTTTTTCGTATTTCCGCGATGTTTTTTTTTTTGTGAACAAAAGAAAAATGTTCCGATATGTGGTTCTATAATAATTGAGGGTATTGTTTTATATACTCAACCATTTATTTTTAACGAATCCTTGTAACATTTTATCTCGTTATAGTACATGAACTTTAACTAGATATTAAACCGAGTTTATGAAAACGCATATCTATCAAATGTGCACATTAATTATTCATTCATAAAAGCGAATATATCGCGTTACTCGAATGCATAGAATATAGTACACGAAGCCAACGTAGAACAACACTAAAAAGTGAACATACCCAATTAAAATTTCATAAAACTCGTCTCCAATTTCTTCAGTCATTCATTAGACCATTAAATGTCGACTCGTAAAACCCACCACAATTATATAATTCGACATGTGAAGAGTGCAGATTTAAAAGTCACCATTAATCTATTTAATATATAATCCAGAATTTTTTTTTAATGATTTGAAGCTCAATCCATTTATTGACCGTGCCACGTATTGCTTACCCTAGATAGTTTATAAGAAGAGGTACTTTTAACAAGGCTAAATTATTCAACCTATTTTGAATGTTAAATTTATGTAATTTCATTTCCCATGATTTGTTATTGTACAGTTTGAATATTATGTATTTGATTGACCAATTTTGAAAAAACGATAAACACTCTCGTATATAATTTCAAGATACATTACAAGCAATAACGATCTTGCACTTAATTATATATCCTTTCGCACAAAATAAAAACTATAGCTAATTTTATAACAACAAAAAGATTTTCGAATATTCTCATATACAGAGATCATTATCGAATTCAAGCACGTATATAATTAGGGCCAAATTGGCAACTAGAGGCCATTTTTCATAAAAAAACAGTCGAAATGAAACAAAAACATTCATTATATTACAATTGGTTTTATTTCGACGAAAAAAACACAAAATTATTCAAATAATTTTATTTTTTCCAAATTCTTCAAGTTGATTATTTTATATATTATTTTATTTTCAATAACATATTATAGTTATATTGAATGAAATTATATTAATATACATAAGAATACTATAGTACACCATTAATTGGTCATTTTAATATTCAATTCGTTAAATCTCAACTTTCAAACTTCTATTTTCGTTTAAAAGATCTTGTACTTCATTGGATGCTATTGTATAATATAATACATGCATTTTTCACTCTACAAATTTAACCTTATACAAATCAAATTAAACCTTCTACAAACCAAATTCGACAATCACAAATTTATTTTTTTATGATTTCATGATTTTAAATTGAATTCATTAAATAACATTTCATTGATTACTATGATAACGATTGCAATTATTAATAATATACAGTAATAATGATTAACGTTATCATAAAATCAATGGATTACTATGAAACATAAAGATTTAATTTGATTCGATAAAGGTTGAATTTAGAGTTTAAAAGCTATAAGACAATGCTTCAGTAGTTAACCATGTTTTATTATTTGACCACTTCTCAGAAAAACGTAAAAATTAAAAATTTTAATGACGATAATCTCTCAGAAAGATCGCGATGGATTAGCTGTTTATCTCATCTATCGCACCTTTTCTGAAAGATTATCGTTTTAAAAAAAACCTCGATTTTCACACTCTTCCGAAAAGTGGTCAACGACTGGTATCGTTACCTAATATATAGTAGATTGCGTATGACGATGACCCTTATATTATATCTTCAACGATCAAAAATCCAAAACATACCCAATTTTGAACCTGAATCCCTCGAAATAATTCATACAACACGTACCGCACATCGAACAAAGTTAAGTGCCCGACACGCGCATTATACATGCAACACGCGAAAGCTCAAACATAAAATACTTTCGCCGGGATAAATTGCAACCCACGCACTCGCATTATATCTATAGCCCGTATATTCGGGCGCCGGGTATCGGAAAAACTTTCCCATACGGCGTGTTTTTCCGACGTCAATTCGGCTTGAAGCGAATAAATATATGGCGGCCAATATATTTCATGTTGGCTGACAGTTCTATCTCGTCGCGTCTCCGAACAATTTTCTCCGCGCGAAAAATTGTTTGAATAACGCGTCAACGAGGTGTGTTTATTATATGTTGTACGGGTGATGTATTATGTATCATGCGGTGGTTAGCGGAGGCTTTTGGCGTGTTGGATTCGGGTTTATTGGGGTGCTTTTTTTTGTGGGTGATGTTCGTTTTTTTATTGATTCTGCGGTTTATGTGTTGGAATCGTTGAAATGCTTGCACGATTAAAAAAATGTTATTTGTTGTATAAAATAAAATATTTTAAAGGTACTGTAGTTTTGAATACCTGATATGTGGCCTAATCGTGTATTATTGACACAAGGTTATGTGAAAAAAATTGTTTCAGTATTCAACTTTTTCAAAGTCGTTCTTCTTGCAGAAAAATGTCCAAACTTGCAATTGTATCGAAAAGATTTATACTTTATGTGATGACAAAAAAATATTTACACTCATTCGATTCTAAAAAATAAACTACCAGCACGTAAGTGACATATAAAAATAAATTTCGATATTTTATTTCATTAAAAATATTTCATAAAAATTATTTTTTCCAAAAACACTATTAGATAATAGTGTCACGTTTCCTCGAAAAAAATAGGATGTCTTTATAAAAAATCGTACAAGCCACTATGCTTTAGTATATTCGAGAAATGATAATGTTTGCACAACGAGGTTCTTTTTCGTCACGTGCTTTTCTTGAATTTTCCACGGCGCATAAATAACGCGGAAAAAATGTCGCTTCGGTTTAACGTCTTAACTGCGATCGAGATTCGCAATATTAAGATATTTCTCGCTTTTCTCGTTTCCGACGTTTTTTTTCGTATTTAAAATATCGGGTGTCTCGAAAAAAGCTCGTCAATTTTGCTCAATCGTTCGATCATTGAAGTGTATATTTAGCCTGTTCGCGATATGTGATATGAAAATGTGTTGAAAAAAATCTCACTAAGTACACGTATGTGTTTTTTTTAATTGTGAAAAAAGCTTTTGTATATTTTTGTTTAATATGCAAAGTTAAATTTTATTTTGTTTAGTTTCAGGCTCTTCAAAATCATAATATAACTAATAGTTTCCTGAAACCACTACACGAAACTTACTTTATGAAAGTTTCTTGAATTTCCAAACTTTTGTGTATTGTTTTTATTTATGTGAACTTGTTATAAAACTTTCCAGGTTATAAAAAATACGTACCATCGCATTTTTTTCATTTATTAAAAGAGTTAAAATATTTTTTTAAAACACAATATTACGAAATATAAGCCCTTAAAATCTCATACTTCCTATAAAAAAATTCCATTGTTAAAATATAGAAAAACTGAAAAATATAAAATTTTAGCATAGCAACACAATTTTCAATAAAAAAAAATATAAATTCTTTTGTATTTGTCGAACTCGTCCAATGCAAAAGTAACGCATCCACGTCGGCATCAAAATAAGATTTCACGAACAGAATAAACAAACTAAATAAAAAGAAGTGCCGAAAACGTGATTCTCTCGTCTGAATTGCATAACAAATGTCTATTTAGATTTTTTATAAACACCTTGTGTAACATCGTTCGTGAGAATAGACTTTTAAAACTTTTTTTCGATGGCAGTTGCGTGTTTAGATCCATTACTGAAATTTGCAACGCCATTAAAAAACCGTTCAATCGTTTAACATTTCGTTTATAAAAAAACGAGTATTCACGTTATTATTGAGCGTTAAATCAAATATAATTTATTGATTTATCTGTTCAAATAAGTGTTGTGAATAAACTATAATTCTCCAATTCAGATAGTGTTCTACTATATATGAATTTTTATCTGTAAAAAATTTATATGTAATATTGATAAAACAAACATATATCAGCTATTGTGCTCATATGAGTTTGAATAGTCCAATTTCACGCAAAACAGATAAAATTGATGATTGCGAGGATTTTCCATTCAACCATTTTAGCGTAGGTCCTCAATACTCATTAGGACAATAGATAAAAACACTCCATTGAACCGTTATATACTAAACCATCGTTATTAAACATCCATAAACTATTATAATTAAAACCTATTAACGAATATAATATAATTTAGAATTAAATTTTCATATAGAAGGTATTAAAAAAACTCACACCCAACCACGATAATCTCCAACGAAATTCAAATTGAAATACCGACGTTTTACAACTACGAAGCATTTCGAAGCCCTTTCAAAATCAAAATAGCCGAACCAGTCATGGTGTGCAAAAGCACTATATACCCAAACACGTCGTTTATTCAAATATGCAAAACTTGGTAAGGATGCTCTCCAGCGAGCCAACTTTGATCGGCGAGCTCGTTACCGACATAATTCGCCTCGGGGACTGTTCAAGGAGCCTTTCTCGTATACATACTAATTAGACGTAGTGTTTGTTTTCAGGTCGGACGCATTAAAGCGGTCATATGCAACGATGCATATATTGCTGACCGATACTGGGAAAATGGATGGGAGGTGCATTTAATGTTGGTTGCTTTGAACGCGCTTGTTATCGTCGAAATGGATCGCTTAAGTGGTCCGAATCCGCGATGGAACTATGTCGACATACTATTATGTTGTAAAATAATCGTTTTGCATTTGCATTTTGTAGAGGGTCTTGTTTGTATAATAGAGTCTCCTATAGCGCTGATTTGTATAACGCGCCAAAGACGAGGGATTTCATTACCGGTAATACCATTAAGGATATCTGTTGTTTAAAAAAACTACCATTTTATTGATTATTTCAATCACAAATCATGGATTTAAACCTATAAATCAACACGAATAAAAACTAAAATCGATCGATTATTTCACTAAATCGCAAAACATAAAAATTGAACCTTTGAATACTATGAAAACATTCACTTTTAACCACGAACGTTCTGTCAATAGCTAAATTAATATGACACACATCGCTCTATTCATTCCATAATATATATACAATATTATATATGTCATCAAATCATTTTCCCAATGCCGGGAATTCCCCGAACATAAATGAAACCCTAATAATTCGAAAAATTTTTGCATTATAAATTCCGGTTCATTATCCATAACATTCGGCAAACATTAGGATTGATTTGCATGTGTATTTCACACAATGAGTCGAATTCGAAAGCGAACAATGCGTGTTGTATCACTCAAATTATTATGTTGATTGATCAATTGTACTATTTGTTGCTCGTGTTTGTGTTAAACACACTAAATCGATAGCGCAGTTTGAATTAATAATCAAATATGCAAACATATAACATAAAGCATAATGCTGTCGAAATTTTCCGATATCGATCTGGTTAGACCACACTTGCCGAACTTTCATGGTTTTATTTCAAGTATACGGAGCCCTGCCGGAAAAAAGCTCGTATAAAGTCAGAAAGAAGTCCATAAAATCGGCGGTCGATATATCGAGCCCTCTGGCTCTATTTACTCTGGAGGCGGTTATTAAACGGATGAGAGTGTCGGACTAATATTTTCTAGAGATACGCCATAAAATACCACCTCAGAGTAAGTGGACTGTAAAAATAAGCGTGCTGGGAGTGCCTCTAGTGTGATATGATGGAAGAAAGATCCTCCGGACTATAAATCTTTATGAGGGTACAGAGTGTCCAAAGGGAAACAAAGGCGATAGGTTTTTCCGGCGCGATACCGAAAACGACTGGAAAAAAAGCGTATACATTTATATAAGGGCCAAGAAAAACAGACTAGGGTCGTTAAAAACAAACCGGGCCGCTTTTGAGTGGTCCGAGTGAATAAATTTCGGATATTTCGTGTTCGTCTGAAATGATAATCGACGTCGTTATCGTTCGGTTTTAAAGCGTACCGGAAAATTTCATTAGAATTTAGATTGCGCTGTTTTGGCTAGTGATTAAAGAAAACACGCCCGAGTTTTGCGCTATTCCCGAGGGTTAATCGTGTTTTTCGTTGATTTTCGAAGATTCCCCGCTGTCTGTAATGTAAAATTGTTATGAAAAATACAAAAAAAAATCCTCCCCGGCGGGGAATCGAACCCCGGTCTCCCGCGTGACAGGCGGGGATACTGACCACTATACTACCGAGGATATGAAGAAAAGTCAAAATATAATTCAACATTTCAAATACTTTATATTTTAGTGTTATTTTTAACTATATGTAATTAACAATAACGATATTCTATTTTATAATTCATTGAATTAAATTATTTTCAATGTGTAATATAAATAAAATCAAAATTGATAATTGTTAATTATCGTCTAATCTCAATCAATAAATGCGTTTATCCGAAAACATGTTATTTGATAAATTTGCGGTTAGTATATTTGATTTAAATTGACTTCATACTCTGGTTATTTAAATCAGACCTTGAAATATAAATAACCGCGACTCATTCAATTTTCGATACTGACAACTTTCTATAATAGAAATTCATACAAAACATTCTCTTTCAGCAAACAATCGACCGAGTATCGTACCTTTTTTCCTCCATATTATTCATTACACATGTTCAAACATTTCTAACTCATATAAATAGGGTTCACCTAATGAGGGATAGCTCATTATTACCGAGATTTGATCTTGGCGAGGGTTAGACTTCAAAGCATTGAATTCGCCCACGCGATGTGTTGTGCATCAAATGCGCTCAATATGCGTAAAATTCAAACACATACCATAAATTCAATATTTACATTGTTTGTTATTAGTGTATGGGGGTTTTGAGTTCGAAATTTTTGAATTTGTCAATTGTCAATTTGTCAATGAGTCAATTGATACCAATTGTAATGTTGAAACTGTAGAAAGTTCAAAATTTTATTGTGTTGAAATGAAAAGAAACAACGATTGTTTTTCGATATTTTTTTACTAATCATGCATATGAAATATGATTTTGTTTATTAGATACGACTATTTTAAATTTTTTTAATAATATTTTAATGTTTTTTTTGGTAAAGGTGATAATTAGTTTAAAACAATATTTATGTAGATGCACCGTTACGCTATTACCTTGCACCATGTCAATATAGCGACACCTATAAAATATTTTCGATCTGAATATCCGATTAAATGAATGCGTTTAGTTTTACTGACTGAGAAATGCGGCTTTGCTTAGCTAACCCCCACGTTAAGTTTTTTCAAAAGGAAAATGAAAGTAAACACTCCTAGATATTGTTAGTATATTACCCGATTTGTATGTATATATTTCAGGTACAACCACTTGAATACCATCTTAAGCTAACTGTCACCTTTACCTTTTTTTTCTTCATGGAATTCAGAAAGTTTAAAATTTAAATATTCAAGTAGTCTTGTTTATGATTTTTCATAAATGGTATCATGATAAGTAATCAAATCCATCCGAGAACCGCATTGTTCATCACTTAAAGGTAACCCGTGCATTTGACAAAGTTAAACTACTTAGATGAGAAAATTAAAAATTTCAAAGTTCTCGCGCATTATTAATCCAACTTTATAGATCGCAAACGATAATATGCATCGTATAACCGCGAGTTCGTGCTCGAAGCAATACGCACAATTTGAACGCAGTTTTTAAGCGTATTTATTGATCAAACATTTCATCCCGCACATGGGCACACACGAAATATTTTATGACACTTTCACGCCGCTACGAACGCAACACGGAGCGGATTATGGCATATTTGCACACTCGAATGCAACTATGATTGCAGTATTATGCGATTACGTTTTTCGCCGTTGATTCACCGCTTTTTGCGGGCGCGGACTTTGTGCACGCTTCGTGCGTGTGTTTCTCTACAGTTTTTCTGTGGAAAAGATGTGGATGTGGAGGAAAAAATGGCGGCGGAAGGTTGCCGGGGATTGTCAGCGTGTTGCGGTCGTTTGCGGGACATGGCCGGGTTAATTAAAACATGGCCGCTTCGATTCGTCCGTTGCAATTCTTGGCGAAATGAAACAAAGGCGGGTATCGTCGATCGTTTTTCTTTTTTATTTTTCAAAACACAATTTATAAACAACGTTAACAAACGAATGCATAGTTAACTTCTTTTCCATAAATAAATGAAAAAAAAAACAGGATGTATTATCATACAACAGCGTAACAAAAATGGTCTATAGACATTTTAAAACGTAATATTATTGAACAATAAAAAACATATTGCACTCTTTCCTAGTATTATGGGTATTTAATGAGTTTGGGGTGTGTGAATGAAATGAAATTGATGCTGAGCGCAATTTTGATCATTGCTTAATTGTTTTCGAAAATAATTTTGTTTTTGAAATTTGGCTACAAAAATGAGGTCATATTTTGGTTTCTGTCGCTAGGTACTATGTATTTGTAACTATATATATATTTACGATACTTTATGATATAATTACATGTTCCATGCAATGGATTTGTTAGAATTCTGAAAATTATAAATAGTTACCTCAATACATCTAATTGACGATCATAATAAATGAAAATACGGACCAGATTTATCTAACACTTCAAATCCATTGATGTTATCGTTATAAATATTAAATTGACTTAGATTAGTATTCGATTATCTACAATGATATTTAATTATCAATTTACAATTTACAACATTAAATTATCTATTTTTCAGTTCATCGTTCTGAGCACTAAACTTATTTTTTTCAACATATCACAAATAAATGAATATTAAAAAAATCGTATACGCAAAATAACGAAATTTTCTATTTCATGTCATATAAGATTCGTTGTAATTAGTGTTATTTTAAAATATTTCCAGTATAGTTAAATTTACTTGTTCGTCAAAATAATAAAATTAATTTAAACTTTTGATTGCATAATGCAGAATAAAGATGATTATTCATATCATTTATTAACAATGATAAGAGTTATATAAATTATAATTTTATATTGATCATATCAATCGTGAAATCTAAATAACTATTCAACATACTGAAATAATTCAAGCACACATTTGATTTTTGACACGATACATATTATACTAGAATACAAATTTGAACGAATATTGAAAAATATTATTTCGAATTGCAAAAGCTATTAATCCAATTTATTTAACAAAGAAAGTCACGATTTTCAACAAAAATTAATCACACATAACGAATTCGTTGAAAATAACGATGTTTTGAAAAAAAAATTATTTAATGTAAAATATTGCACATTTGTATACTCCACTGAATCACAATAATCACTAGTCATTTTCTTAAAACGAACTTTAACCTGTTTCTCAAACATTTGGCATTGAAAAAGTTCGCAAATTCATAAAACGTCAAACACGAACAATCTTTCACTATGAGTTATAGAGATTTGAACTTTTTTCACATAACCAAACGACCGAGCCTTATTTTAGTAAGGTCTCCAAACAACAGCATTCCCGTCATTCTGAGGTTGTCCCCTTTGACCGTTGAGTCCTCCATTTCTCCCATCTTCACCACCTCTTGCTGCTGCAGCTGCACATGAACTTCCACCGAGCAAATCGGTGCCACCGCTATTTTGGCTCAAGCTCATATGTTGTTGTCTGTGACTTCCAGTCGTTGAGGTTATCTGATCCATCATCGATTGCAAATCATTATGATGATTTTGTGCAGAATGGATAGAATTTGAATGAAGTGGATGGAAGTTATGAGTTTGATTAGCAGCAGTGTATAGTTGACTATACAATAGACTCGCTGGCAAAACAGGATACAAAGAATTGTTACAATTCCCCGTGCCATATCCTGATCCGGGATTTTGATGTGTGGACATCAGTGAAGGGAAATTCGTAGAGTTTGTAGTATTACCCAAATGAGTGATACCCAAATTAGAACCGGTATTAGAAGTTAATAGATCATCTTGGACGGGTGATTCTGCTTGGGAACTGTTGTCGCTCAGTGATCTAGGTCCAGCAGATAAACTGAAGTCTCCGGTGTTGTTATTAGGATATCTAGGTACAAGCAGACTCGAAGTTGTCGAAGAATGGTTGTGAGAAGGAGGAGTACCAACCAGACCTGATAAGTGTTGGTCCAAATCCGACGCCGTCGTATCGGGAAGAACTGTTGACAAAATTGATAAAATTAACTGATCAAAAACCAAAATTTTACCAAATTAGTCAATGATCCGATTTACGAACTAAATAAATTGTCGATTTAGAAAATATGCGGTAATTTTTCGTCATACTCACTGGTATTGGGGGCGAAGTCTTGCGTCGGCGGCACGGTCTGATCTGGAGGTGCTCCTGGGAAGGAAAGAGCTGGAGGTCCAAATTGAGGAGCTGCTGGTCCTGCACACGAGGAAAGTGCGCCCCCAGCCAAGTATGGTGAATATGCCCCCGTACCTCCATAGCCCCAATGTGAATTGCTTGAACCGAGTCCGAACTGTGGCATGTCTGGTCAAATAATAGAATCGTTCAAATTTTAATGTGTGTACTAATCTTGTTTGTTTGTTTAGGTGTGAATTTTTATATTTATTGACATTTATTTTCGCATTACAGCTGGTGAATGCAAATACAATTTTAATTTTAGAACGACAATGTTACGTATTTTTTTTTTTAATATTTCGATTTTTATATTTAAATATGTTCTTAAACTTTTGTTTCTATACAAATAATATTTTTTAATACTAAACAAATTCAATTTATTATATTATACTCGACGAATATTCAACTGAACGTACTAGACAAGTATGGTGAAAGTGAACGCGTGCGTCATGGCTCATGAGGTCGCATTCTGCGCAACCTTCGCACAGAGAATGTGGTATGCTTACGGTACACAATCACTGATAACGTTAAACACTTGCAAAACTTGTTATGCTTTTTTTGTCGTTAGAAAATCGTTCAAAAGCATTATAGTTAAATGAATAGATATCGACTCCGTGGCGCAACGGTAGCGCGTCTGACTCCAGATCAGAAGGTTGCGTGTTCAAATCACGTCGGGGTCATAGTTCGTTTTTTTTTTCATTTGTGTAAATATTTTTTATATTTTCCTATAGATTATTGATTCATACTGATACCTATTTTATATTTGTCGTAATAAATTTAATGTTTGAAATTTTACGAACGAATTTTCAAAAAAAAATTTAAATTATTTCCTCCATATTAAAAATAATTTAAATAGAATTTGAATATACATAAAAATGTAATAACAATTTTTTTTTATAAATATCATTATATGCGCGTACGATGAAGAAAATAAAACACCTCAATCATACAACAATCGTAATCCCGATAAACTATTAACAAGCAACCTACCTACCAACCTACAAACCATGCAACATCTTCACCATCAAAAAATTTAACCCATTCGCGAATTATATCGACACAATGAAAACGATCATATAAAAAAAAAACACATTCGAAAAGAACACAACATCGGATTCGAAACTCGAACACAATCCGCCGAGCCGAATCCGCAAAATCTATATTGCGGTCCGCGCAAAAATTGCATCTCTCGTTTGCGCGGTGGCCGAATGCACTTTTTTCACCCGATTTTGCTCCCGTTTTTTTCCCCCAGTTTTCGACGTTTCGCCTTCTATTTTTTGGCGATTTTATTTCCACCGGGGCCGCGGGGAGTGGCCGTGGGGTGTGGGGGGGGGCTTTTGTGCGGCCGCCGTCCGGTTTTATGCGCCGGTCGTTTTGTATTTTTTTTCGCTTTGTTTATTTTCGGTTTTTTGCGCCGGTTGCGATACGCGAGCGTGTGTGCATTTTGTTGTTTTCCCCCGGGCGGTGGTGCAGTTAAGTTATTTTGGGGCTTTTTCGTGGATATTTTGGCTTTGTAGAGCGGCCGCCGGGGTGGGTTTTTATTGGCGACGTTCTTTTTTCATTTTGCACCGCAACGGTTCCGCGGAGCTTTTCGCTTGTTTTCGCGACGAAACGTAAACTTTGCCGTTCTTATTATGCTTTCGGTGTGTTTATGTTGTTTTAATTGCTCGTTCGATATACTTGTGTTATATTTCAGTGGATGAATCATTTATGAGTTAAATAGTGCGGTGATTTTTCGTCTATTCTTTCATTTATATCGACTCTCGTAAAATTCAAATCTATAATATTGTGACTTAAATTTTTATAAAATTTAATTCGACAAGATAATAATCATTTATCGACTAAATGATATTTATAGAATGTTAAATTTGTATTTTTTTAATAAAAAGAGGCTTTTGAAGAAGATACTCGCTGAAACTGTTTCCATCAAAAAATATCAAACTAATTTTGTTTTCCATTTTGATTCTAATCATTTTACAACATATTTCATTTGAACATAATTCAGATTCGATTTGAATCAATGAAATTATTAAAGCGTTTATTTTGAATCGAATGATTGATTTCAACAATATTAAAATTAATGTTATGTTCATCGAACAGGAAAAAAACTAATTGATTTTATCGTATGTAAGCGTTTTATGCTATGCGGCTCTTCGGGAAAGCTTTGTGGAAAATGAGCTTTCGGCGGGCAAACTTTCTATCGTTTGAAACGAAAAGCAAGGGAAAGGGTACACACGCGTGGCACAACCCCCTTCAGCTTGATTATTAATTAAATTTCAATACAAAGCATCTCCGCCTCGCAAGACGAACTTTCTTCTCCTTATAACCCGACCGATATTTGCTGGGAAAACCTCCGCGAACCGTCGAAAGCATCAAACAAAAGCGGCGCTGCATTATTACCCGTTTTAGTAACAAATGAGCTCCTCTCGCCTTTAACGTTCGTTATAGAACCCGGCTTTTTATCGTATATTGTTCGAAATATGTTACGTATCGGGTGGGTTGTTTGTTCGCGATGAATTACTCGCGTGTTTGTTCCATGCGTAACGAATGATGGAAATCCGCTTTAGACTTTGTGAAATGTTGCTCTGATTGTTCATATCAAATGTTGATCTTGGGTGGGATGTTATGTGTGTTTTTTCGGAGTGTGGTGTAAATAAAAGAATTGAATACTCACTTTGACAGTTGGTGATGGGCGGCATTCTGAATCCTGATAGTGGGTCCGGAGGGAAATGGAATGGTCGTTGTCCAAAGGCAAAGTGGAACTGTTGCTGTTGTCCTAGAAGCGAGAGCACTACCAATTAGTCAATAACAAACTGCCCTCCAAAATATCAAATAAATCTTATTTATTATTTTATTAAAAGATATAATATTTTAAATTGAAAAACGTTACATTTTCCAATCAGTAAACACATCGTTATATTTTGTGAAAAAATCATATTTAATTTTTTTTTACATGACATATTTTTCATATTAAAAAAGGTAAATTTATAAAATATTTCTAGATAGTACACAATACAAAAAAATTATCAAAAGTGTTTCAATATAAAAAAAAAAAAATTCACACTACCTACAGACACCGTTCAATTTCAATGACAAAAATTTGATTCAAAACACAGATGGCGGTATTTTTATCGGAATTAGTTTCCAACACACAAACACTACACTCATCACGCTAAAAACAAACCACACAATATCGACCCAAAACACAAAATACATACCCACACATTAATCGCACCCGCCAAACAACGATACCCAGTTGCGCCGTCAACTGCAGTTGTTTCCGAATTCGCGGCCATAGAATGCAATCGTATTCGAGATGCACCGCGAATTTCTAGCGAACTTAAATGCATTAGACGCAATTATGCATCGTCTCCATGAGCAACTTGCGCAGTATCGTCTCGACCAATAGAACCTCCATTAACGGCTATAATGGAGAACCCGTGGCCGACTAATTCGTAACCGTAGCCGAAAATCGCTACGGTAAAATTGCAACGAATGGGTGTTTGATTTAAGGTGATGTTTTTGTTTAGTTTGAAATTTATCAATTGAATTTTATATATGTTATGAGATATGTGTAATTACGAATTCAAAGAAAAACGTAAAAAATAATTTATTTTTTTTAAGTTTTATGATCATATTTTAAACATGAACTTTGGTATATAGAATATTTTTCTGGTATAAAACCGATTTAGGACTTTTTGGCACTTATGTCATTTTTTTTATTTCCGGTATTTATTCAAAAAATCAAAAACACTAAACTTTATCAAATATAAATTAATTTAATTTGAACGACTTGATTAAGAATTTACTCGTCTAACAATAAGTATCGATCTTTCTCATTGTCAGTGTGTTAGCAATTTTCGAACGTAAAAAACTTTTCATCGAAAATAACTAAACAAGAGTAATCAAAAGAGGCATGCTTACATAATTCAACGCTCACGTGTGCTTTGACATATAATAGTGCAGGATAGTTTATGGATGCACATTTCAGATTCCTCATTCAGAGTTGACACAACACCTTTGACGTCATGTAAATCATGCATCAAGATTAAGCAAAGCATGCATTACTTTCCGACCAACCAAATACAAAAACAAAACATTCAACACATACCACATCACGCAAACGTTCACGCAATCAAATCCGCAAAAAACCCACACGTTTTTATTATCAAATCATCATCGCAATCCCAAATTTTTCCCCATCACCATGGCCATGGCGCACGCTATTCCAAGCGGCCAACGATTCGTCAGAATAAATTAGCGCGATGGGAATCGATTCGACGTCGACATTACACATTCGGCCGTATAAGCAAACGCGCATGCACACGTACACGTAAATACACGTACGTGAGTGCGTGCTCGGTCGAGTTGCGCACGTGGACGTCCACGGGGATAAACCGAGCGCGTGTACGTACGTGCTCAATAAAGCCGTAATTGAACGAGCAATTAACGGATCACGCGGATTAGGTGTAACGTTAGGATTCCGCACCCGAAATGCGTCACATTTCGACGGTTTCGATGGAAAGTTTGTTTTTTGGCGTTGGTGTAGTGCTGGGTGGTTGGATGGGCGGTTTTTGTGCGTGTGCTTTTTTTAGATTTAAAAATTTCGGGTTGGTGTTTTTTTGTATTATATATTGGTAGTATATAGGCCCGATGTGAATAACATTGGCTGCGAATTGATAACCATAGTATTACGTAATAAAATAAAAATTGAATATATTTATGCAAAATTATTTTATAGCCATGCCATTGCGTGATCTAATAAACAAAAATTGAATGTGTGCAAACACACTTTATAACCGTGGTCTTGCGAAATATCTCCAGATTATAAGATTATATATGATAAGATTATAGCCGTTATTATAATGACCATAAAGATTAAATTCGGAGCTCTCGTTATAGCCGTTCTCGTGCAGCGATTATAGCCGTTATACTCTAAAGGCATACAGGCTAAATTGGAAAGATAAGTCGAGAGCCTCAACATACAATCAAACACAGACATTCTGTCATCCGTGATTATATACATGTATAGTGGATTCAAATATTTTTTCCACTACGTAATAATCGACGTATTATTCACACAGACTTCGACGCAAACACACAGAAATCCGCTATTATATATAGGGGATTTCTGTAGTAAAAGCACTAATTTTTGTTGTAAATAAAAGAAACTTAATTTTATAATTTTGGCGCTTAGCACTATTTACTGCCGAGCCCCTCAACTAATATTGTTGACGGTTTAGTATAACAGTTTAAAAGCGCTAGTTTTTGTCAATTGAAGGAGTTAAGTGACTATGATTGAATCATTAGATGGGCGAATGACTTAATCATGTTTCGTTGAAAGGAAAATATTTAACGACCAACTCTTTGAAAGTCGCTGTACCGTTAACGCAAAGAAAAACTTTCCAAGAGTTTCTACAGTATTGGAAATTTTTATTTTGTTTAATCACATTATATAATATATACCATAGATATATACTCATTAATATTATCAATGATTTAACAGCATCATATTTAACCTTTTGAAGGTTACCTTTCTAATATATTATGATTAAAAAATCGTGCAAAAAGAAATTATTCTGTGATGGACGTTATTTATTATAGATAAGTATTTGATGGCAGTACAATGATATTAATCATATTTACCATAGATATTCATTTGACAATAATAGGTATATACCAATATTGATATATGATTTCCTTTTGAAATTCCTGTACTGGACATAACAATTATTCATCGGTTATTAATCAAATTTACTGCAACTTCGTATATCATCACACATTCAAACGTACAAATTATATCATATTATGTATCATATATGCACTGTATATCTATTTATATGAAACAAATTTAGCACAAATAATAATATAATTACACATTTTAATTTTGGTAAAATAGGGCTTTAGTGTCCCGTTTTTATACAAAAGTGTGTTAGAAGTGTCTTGTATCTCTGTCCCTGGTTACTGACAGTTCGTGTTCTTGTAAAGATATAACTGTCATCGAAACTTGCCGTCTCTGCTTTTTAGTGCATATTTGAGGTTAAAAAAAAATACTGTTGGAAAGAAAATAACTAGCACCAAAGTGACAGAAATGCATCATCGATCAATGCTGCCAACTCACTTTTGTATGCATACAGGATGCTAAAACCCAATTATACTTTACTTCTTTTATACATTATATCTAATCACTTTTAAACGATTTTCTTGAGAAACAATTTCCCGTTAACTTCTTCATCGATAGAACAGATATTTATAAAAAAAATGTCGTCGATATAAAATAAATCGATATTGTTTTATATTAAACGCCATATCCATCGACATTAATCACATTACTCAAACCCGCCAAAAAAAAACCATCGAACTTGCCACCGTTCGATACAGCCATCGAAATTTTCATTATACCCGCTCTCGAACATAATTAGTGACAAAGTGACAGAAATGCACCATCAATCAATGCTACCAACTCACTTTTGTGTAAATACAGGACGCTAAAACCCTATTATACCTTACTTTTTTATACATCATATCTAATCACTTTTAAACGATTTTCTTGAGAAACAGTTTCCCGTTAGCTTCTTCAGTAACATAATAGATATTCATAAAAAAAAATGTCTTCGATACCAAATAAAACGATATTGTTTCATATTAAACGCCATTAATCACATTACTCGAACTTGCCACATCACACATATCCCACACATCAAAAAAAAACCCATCGAACTTGTCATCGTTCGATACAGCCATCGACATTTTCATTATAACTGCTCACGAACATAATTAGTGCCTAAGTGACAGAAATGCACCATCGATCAATGCTGCCAACTCACTTTTTTGTAAATACAGGACGCTAAAACCCTATTATACCTTACTTTTTTATACATCATATCTAATCATTTTTAAACGATTTTCTTGAGAAACAGTTTCTCGTTACCTTCTTCAGTGATACAATAGATATTCATAAAAAAATGTCGTTGTTACCAAATAAAACGATATTGTTTCATATTCGCCATTAATCGCATTACTCGAACCCGCCACATCACACATATCCCACACATCAAAAAAAAACCCATCGAACTTGTCACCGTTCGATACAGCCATCGACATTTTCATTATGTCCGCTCACCGTGCAAATATTGACCGCGACGAGTATCGCCACACCGCGCCAGTGTTGACACACTTCGGCGGCCAAGATTTATCTCTCGCATTCGGCTAACGGCGTACACTACGCGTTGTGTGGTGGCGGAAAGGGCACGCGGAGGTTCCCAAACTGTGGGGGGCCGTTTGGGAAGCGGTGCGCGCTCGATTTGTATCCGAAATGTGCGGCGGGGGTCATTTTGTTACTGTGATTGAGTTAGGTTAGGTTGAGGAGGGTTTGGGTTGTTCGGAGGGTGAATTTGGGGATTTTCATGGAATTTTTATGAGATGTGTTTTTTTTAAATTGCATTGGAGGTTTTAGTGTTGTTTTTTTGACATTTGAATACATATGAAATAAGTTGAGAGATGAACGTATTACAAAAATTAACACAATTTGTAAAACTTTTGATACAATTTGTAAAACTTTTGATATAATACGAGTAAGATATAATAAATGTTGTAATTCTGAGATTTTTCAGATTTTAGTTTTGATTATTGATCTTTTTGCATGTGACTTAACTTCAGTGAATTTTTTTTAAATGACTTTTTGTCATTGTCCTGAGGCAATGTGTTGCTGTTAAGTGAAGTTCAAAATATCGTCTTATCTAAAAATATAGTTCAAAGTTAATATTATAAATTACATTTTTCTCATAAATTTAAACCGAAACGCAAATACTCTTATTTTATTTTCCAATACATTTTTATAAAGAAAAATATTTATTACTCATTTTGCAGCCCTTAAAAACTTGCCACCATTAGGCATTGCCTTATTTGTCTATGTCGTTAGTAAATCTCTGCACTTTGTATTCAATTTTTAGTGCAATATCTAATATCATTATTCAAAATATTTCTTATTAAATTTTTTTTTTAATTTATTGAATGTAAAAATATTGATTTTGTTATTTTTTTCATTTAAAACTTTAAAAAAACTTTCAAAATTAGTAAATACAAAATCTATAATATAGTTATTAATACTTCAATATTGATAAATTTCAATATAGTTAAATATTGACCAATAGATGGCAATATTTAACAGGATGCTAAATAAAAATACTTTCCTTACTATTCTAAATACTTCATATTTTCCTGAAAAGTATCAAAAAAATTCAAACCTCGTTCAAATCTATACATTTAATCAATTTTTTTTTCATTAAATAACACATTTTCAATAAAAAAAAATAATAATAATATCATCATAAATCCGACCCAATTACATTTTGAGAATCGCCCAACCAGGAAGGGGGCAAAAAGGATCGTCGTGAAAATTACGTGGCAGGATCTCGTCAATTTTTCACGGCAGACGACCGCGATAAATAAAACAGACACTCGCGCGTGCACATACACACACATTCCGTCCATGATATATCCATGAATATATATTATTATTATTATTATGGCATCGATGGGATGAAAAAAGGTATTCCCAGCTCGGACGAGATCGCCCGATATGTGTGTGCACCGATATTTGAGTTTTCGGGCGTACGTGGAATGACATGCTCGTAAATTTGTCCCCTTTTGGGCCAAAAACATGTGTGCTTTTGAAAAATGTTAATTTTTTTTGTAGAATTTTTGATATCGATATGTGTAAGTTTTTGATTGTTTAATTCGTATTAATTATTATTTTATGCGATATTTTTCCGGTATACCTAATACTAGAATTTAAAAAAAATCAAACGTTTTTTTTATTTTTTTGCAAGTGAAACTTTTTATGTTAATTTGTAGAGGAATTACTCTGCTTTATTAAATTTATCATTTCATCGAGCCATTCAGCTTGATGAAAGGATAATTGAATGTTTTTTTACAATGATGATTGTTGTTGATGAAAACGGGGTTGTGTGAAAAAGTTTTGTGTGTGAGTTTTCCGCATAGAGGCAAAATTGTTGTTTGAATCATTGTTGTTTTCATAAATTTTTCATTTATAATTTAATAACGTCATTGTCGCCAAAAATTCTGAAACTCATTCACATTACGAAAAAAATGAAACAATTTTATATTTATTATTTGATAAAATTAATGACGAAAAAATTTACTCACAACACGCAAGAATTCCACGCAACCTTTATTAATTATTGAAAAATTTAGTTTTCTTAGAATTTTTTAATTTTAATTATAAATTTGATAATATTATCAAATCGCTTTATTTCAAAAGGTCATGTTTACATAACCTTTCAAAGCGAAGTGGTCTAGTCTAATACGTTTATATTTTGAAGATGAAATTTATTTCATTATAACGTAATTAGATTCCAATCGACAAATAAACCCTGAAATATAAAAGGTTTTCTTTTATTTTATTAAGGAAATAATTTTGATTTGTTTATGAAATTTGATTACATCGGGTAGTATATAGTTGCCATTTAATGTATGGGCATTATAACGTATGTGAATTATTTAAGGCCTTCTATCAAATATGACAGTTGACGTGTCTTACAACAGTAGTGGTGATCCTTTTTTCGTTAACATGCCAAAATTTCCAAACATTTTTTACTGAACATTAAGAAATTTTAATGCATTCCGTAAGTATGCCGTAAAACACGTCAACTATCATATTTGACAGAAAATTTTAAATGATGCATCTAAACTAAATAGCGCGTATACACCACTAGGTGTTGTTAAATTTCATAGTCAAAACAAGCTTCTTTGCTTCGTTTATGGACAAAGCGATTACACAAACGTAGCGTAATCCGATCCTCTTTTTACACAAAGGATACGTTCCAGAGACTAGAATGTATTATAAATATACTACAATCAATTTTTTAAAATAATACCAATCCATATAACTTTTTCTATACAAATATATAAAAGCACACAAGAAAATTCTATTACTCACCATTCAAACGCGTCCAACTGAAAACCGCCAACGTCCAAAACTTCCACGCTTCAAAAGAACGCCACATATTTAAAATTACTTAATCCTTTCCAATCCAGATCAGCAACACTGCCAAAACTGCACAACGAACAAACACCAGCCATTTCGGGCCGGAACTAGTTTGTTCGCCGATTTGTCGACACATGGCGGAGATTCTGTGCGAATTATCGGTGCCAAGTGGGTCAGATGATCCGATCGACATTTTGAGGAGCTTTAGAGTGCCTCGAGTGCCCTGGGGTTCTCAAAGTGCCGTCGGGCTAATCGAGTTCGGACAGTCGGGGGCGAATTGGAAATTTGAGATGGGAACGATAGTTCGGATCGAGTTAGTTTCGGTGAAGTGATTTTTTTATTATTATCTAATCTTAATTATTTTATGACTAGTATATAGGCCCGATGTTAATAACATCGGCTGTGGTTTTGTTAAGAAACGGAAAACGATAAAATGTGAAAACCCGATTGTGTAAACTCGAAATTTGTACCCGTCGTTCAATTGAAAGAAGGAAAAAAAAATCATCATCATCATCATCACCATATCATCATCATCATCAAAAGTCGTGGTTTGGGTCGTTCATTTGAAAAAAGGAAAAAAAACCATCATCATCATCCATCCATCATCCATCATCATCATCATCATCAGTACCGTTTGGGTCGTTCATTTAAAAGTCGAGGATAAATTTAAAAAAAAAATCTCGAGCTTCATCGACACACACATACAGACATACAGAAATCCGCTATTACATATAGGGGATGTTTAATCGAGTATTGGTATACAGTTTTTACACTTCATAGTTGACTACGGAAGGTGTTAATAAGACCTTTGTCATAATAATCAATTAAAATTATTACTATGAACTTAACTGAACTGTTCATTACAAATTTTTGTCGATTTGCTAAATTTAAAGAGTAAAATAATGCATTTGAAGTTTAAAAACTGTAATAACGTAACAAATCAACAAGAATTAGAATGAACAGTTCAATTAAGTTGATACTAATGAATTTTATTGATTATTACAACCACGGCATAAATAATATTTTACTTTAATCCAATTTGAAGTTTAAAATTTTGAATTTGAAGTTTGAAATCCTTGAATTTTATGTGTAAAAACTGTACTTTTATGAATAACAAAATATTCAATTTCTCGAAAAAATTCTGTGAAAACAATTTTTTTCAAAAAAAAAATCAAACTAAACGAATTTAACCATGCAATACAAAAATAGGTACAAAACATTGCGCTCGGTTATTTCAAAAGAATTTCGCGCGAAAATGCACCGCTAAACGGCGCATTCGGGACCGCCGCAAAAAACTGCAATAACGCAAACAAAAAGCGTCGCGGGAAATATTTCAAAGAAAATTATTTAAACCGTCCCGTATCAGAATCAAAGCGGAGCGTTTTTATTTATGCACTCGAAATGCAATTTCGAGATTTTTTCCCTCCCCCGCTCAAAGGCGGATCCGTTACTCGTAAACGCTTCGGAGGTGCAAAACAAAAATGCACTTTTTCACTCTCCCCGTTTCCGTTTCTTTCGCTATGTCGTTTTTATTTCATTTCACAGTTTTCCTTCCTTTTTCTGAAGCCTCGTCGTGTCGCTGCCGCGGAAAGCGCTCATTTTCCGCAAGTTGAAAATGTTTTTCAGCGATGCACTTTTCCCGCGCCGGCTCAAAGCGGTTTTTTCGTCTATAATTAATTTCCACTTGTATTTTCTGATGAAAATCTTCATAAGAAAATATTTTCACTATTTTGCTTTTGTTCATGAAATTAAAATTTGTTTTTATATAAAATTATCGTCGTGTCGAATGTTCGGAGCACGTATTCGTTGTTTCGCTAAAATTGCCATGTTCGTATTTGACGCAAAGTTTTCGGCGCGAACTTTTGAACGCGAAACTAAATTGAGTCTAAGCAGCTGCGGTGAATTGCGTTTGTTCAACATCAACAATTTTTCCTTTAACGAAAACGTATCGCATAATATAATCGACGAGATCTGTGATTCGTCCGGTTACACATGTCCTAAAACTATTATCGAGATGAAATTTTATATGAAAAACGCATCATTTTCAACCGAAATCTGCACAGAAACACTGCGGAAACGTTTCGAACAATAAAATAACGTAATATATGTGTGTTATGGGCATTATAGAAAACGTTGTTATGTTTTATGCACGGCGAGAGCGCAGGATCTGATGTAATCAGACAGGCCGGAGATTGATCTTAAATCCCCGGGACGTGGGATCATACGAAGCCTTCCCGGCGTTCCGTTTCGTTTAATGTTTCCCTAAATCGTTCTCGTTTCCGTATTAATAATTCATTTTAAAATCTATCGACTCTGCAGCCTAATCTGGATTCGTTTCTCAAGTGCTAAATATAACCCATTTTTTTCTGAAGAGAACAAAAATAGATTCTATTTTATAAAGTTGACGATTATATAGGAACAGTGATATCGTTGAAATGGAATTGTAAAACAAACTATTATATTATAGTTTGGTTATGAAATCGGTAAGTTAAGTCGTAGTGTCGAAGTTCGTAGTGTTCGAAGTCGTTGTGTCGTAGTTGCGATGTATAATATAATAGTTTACAAAACTGATAAATGCAATATGAATGCAGTTAAACGTTAAGAGTATTAAGAATCTTTAAAATCTCTGAATGAAAAAAATATTTTAATATACTATCACTTTAATTAAAATTATATGAATTAATTAGTTAGTAAACTTTGATTCTAAATTAATGAAGCAAAAAATTTTTTTCAATATACAATACATCCATCTAATTAATTCATTAATAATAATAATTTGAATCAATTCAAAATAAATTGTTATATCAAAATATTGAAAAATATGACACAGCGTGATTACGAAAATATGAAAAATTGATATTCGTCAGCACACAACGAGCCTTGTGCGATTATAATAAATTTAATTATGTTGCGATCTCGTGTCGGTGCGAACCGCTCGCGTATGATTTACGGCCCATCCTGTACACGGGACTAAAATGAAAGTAAATTTTGTAATGTTGCCCCGTCTCCTAAATATAAATATATATATACATATATAATATATACACGAAGACGAGACGGCCGTGTTACACCAGGCAAAATTTTAATTTAATAATTTTGAATATTATATTTATATGTGTGTATTTACGTTATATAGTGACGTTATCCATTTAAGGAGAAAGTGTAAGATTGGTATTATTTGAACATAAATCATTTAATACTTGTTTTGTTGTCGTTTAATTATTAATTTTCGCGAAACTTCCACCTGTCCGTTTGATATTTCGTTATTATTTGAAAATTAAGTTTTCTGTTTCGAGAATGTTTTCCTTTCTCAAATTTAAAAAGAAAATGTTTTGATTAAATGAATTTTGTATAATATATTATAATGGCACAGTGATATTTTCATGTTTTATATTATAATTATAATATATTATAGAACGCTTTTACGCTTTTTCGCTTATTCGTGAAATCGCATTACTTTCACAGCGCCATTTTAACGAAGCGTATTCAAAATGAATAAATAAAAACGAAATCAAATACGTTTCAGGTGTTTTGAATCCTTTAAACGAATCATGTTGAATGTCCTTCGGGAAAAGAAGGGAAAAATTCGCGACTTTCGCTCAGAATTTTTCAAGTGCGAACTAATTTTATAAGAAAGCAAGTGTATTATAATATAATATAAATTTTATATTTGAAGAATTTGATGAAAATGAAGGTCTATAAGTAATTCGATTTGTAGTTTAAGAAATTTTATTTTTTTATCGAATTTGCGTGTTAAAATAAGGATTTGTTATTTCTAGTCATTTAAGTAATTGGTTGTCACTTTTGGTATTTTAGACACTAAGAAAAAGTAACTAATTTATTCCATTAATTCTTCAGGTGTGGCTCGCAAAATAATAATTTTCTGTCACGCTATGTTTGTTATCAATTAATAATTATGTATTGATTAATAATTCCAATCTTTTTAATAACTTTAATGATGATCGTGCGATAAACGCGCCATCTTCACTTAACTTATATTTAAAAAAATCCTAAAATTACCCCATTAGCATAAAATTTCATTCAAAATAATCTTAATTTATATTAAACTGAAAAAACGTATATGCAAATTAAAAAAAAACATTGTACCATTTTGCGACAATGTTCAATATTCGTTTGCTGAAAGGATTTCGGCCCATTACGTAGCAATTTTTCGACGGCGAAAATTTGCACCCTTATGTCGTTTTTTTCCCTTTGCTCCTTCACGTATAGGAGGTCAAAATGAGATGGTTCCAAAAATCCCATTTTGCGGGATTCTAGCCCAAATTGGTGGACCTTTCCGGATGTCTCCGGAAAAATTAACTCGTAATGTGCAAAACCGGTGGGCCAGTTACCTGTCTGCACGTTCCAATTATAATTTTTCAAGACGCGTCATCTTAGTATTTTCTAAAGCAAAAACATGTTTTTCCATTAGATATTATGCGAGAATCTGCCATTATTAAAACAACTCGAAAGTCAATAACCCTTCCGCGTTATTTTAACGTTTCCGTGAGAAAATCGCGGAAAACGTTCGGTTTTTTATTTTACTCTTTCGTCGGTGGTACGTTTTAGCAATTTTCTTTAATTTTTCACGAGTTGACGTCGAACGAAGGCTGTAATTAATTTTTCATCGGTCGTAGCCTGCAATCTTTCATTTTCCATCGATATTCGACCAAGCTGTCGGCGAATAATGAGACGTGAAATTGATGGACCGAAATGGCGCTTCACTATTTTAGCTCACCATACACTCATATATACTAAGAATATGTAGAAAATATAATAAGGTTTTTGCGTTGTTTGCAATTTTTATGCATTTTGTGGCGATAAATTACGAAAATTGCTTTATATTATATAAAGTGCAAAAAATTTTGAGGAAAAATTCATGGATAAATTATTAGTTGTTTATATTCAAAAGAATTTTTAGTTAAAATTCAATGTATTATACATGTATTTAATTGTAAAGAGTTTTATGCATTTTTACTTCCTCAAATTTCCACATAAACTTATCGACATTAAAAATAAAATTATTACAAAAATTAAATGGTCATGAATTTTGTAATGAGTTTTTTATGAAAAATATTTGGTCCTTCGAAATTAAAATTTTATTGTTGAAATTAAATTATAATGTTATTGTTTTAAAAAAATCTATATTACTACATTAAATATCCTTAAACGGAGATTTTCCCGATAGAATAGAGTTGACCTAGGAATTTAGGGGAGTCCTCAGACACAGGTGAGGGTCCCGAAGACGCGACTCCTGATGGATGGGGTCTCCGGGGACCCCAAGGCGATCTTTTAATATTCCTTCTAAACCCGAATCCACCCCTGTCCTGCGATTTTCGTCATACAATAGGGCCGATCGCTAGGATTAGGGCCACGGCTTCGTAGGTTAAAGGGATAAATCCGGCCGATATATGACAAGGGTCACTCGGGATTTTTCCCTTTTTTCGTTCTTTTTTTCCCCACTCTTTTTTTTCGCTCTTTTTTTCACTTGGGCCTTCTGCTTCCGGCGCCAACCGACGGGGTGACCCTCGCGAGATTTCGCCCCCGTATTATATATGAAATATTAATTTTCGAGAGCCTGATTTATGGCGGGTCGATCGCCTCTTTAATGCGGTAGAGATTCTTTTTTTATTATTATTGCCGTTTAAGTTCAAGCCATTTTTTGAATAGGAAATTTTGGATGCCGTTATGTGTGATTGTTTTTAATATGATTTCAAAAGTTTCATTTGAATATTTATCGATTTCAGTCATGCAATGTCTTTCAATTTGAGAAATTTTTCTTGAACGTCACAAAGCATTGTCGGTGTAAATTTCTGCATTGCAAAAGAGACTGGCAACTGGAGGTTTTCGTGGCTTAATAGCTACACCATTATACGAGTCGTTCGCATAATGTCGACAAACTTGCTAAACTTATTCGATTAGGTTTCCGCAAGTATTCAAAGTGTCGACGTCTCGTGCGTAAGGCAGCCCTCTCTTTAGGGCTACGTCACTAACTTACTGCGAGTCCGAAACGACTTTCGACATGTTTGAAATCGTTTTTTTTTTAAATGAACTTTATCTTTTTCAACATAAAATTTGATCCAACTATACATAATAATTTCGCGAAAATAAATGTTAAATTTTCTATAAATAAATATTAATTTTATTCGAAAGTAAATGATTTTTATTTTTTGAAAAATATCTTGGTTCAATTTCAGTGAGAATAAAAGAAAATCGTCTTCGAAAATTATATTCAATGAGACCGAAATTGCTGGATTTTGCTTCATATCTTCCACTCCAGATATCACAAGGCTCACCCGAAATAATGTGCAGTTCGATACGTTTTCGAAGACCCGAAAAAATCCACGATAAAATCGCAAAGCTGCGGCGAAAGGGCGAAATATCAAAGAAAACTCGGGAATCGGTTTCGTCGAAAAAGCGTAAAAAGACAAGAAACAACAGATCACTAGAAACTAATCGTCTGTGATAAACAAAGTTAGGGGCTTGCTCGGAATCGAAAGAACATTATTTTTCGCATTACCTTTTTTTAATATACATATTATATATTGTGTTCGATATACCTCGTATCATTTTTGAATTATGTAATATGAAGTATTGTATTATAATATGATAGTAGTGTATTTTTAATATTTTTACAGTCAAAAACATAAATATTTTTTTAGTTTATATACTTGATCAAATTATCAATTTTTATTTTTATTTCGAGAGAAACAAAGATAATTTTAGAAAGAAAATAGAACAAGTAGTAAATATAATATTACATTTGTATATTTACTTATTTCCAGAGAAAAGGTTTAATATTTTAACTACCGATTCTTAAACAAAACAGTACCGCACATTGTCGCAAAATTTGAATAAATAAATGATTGAATATTAATCTAAAAATCATGATGATGTGTTGTGTTGAATTTTTGTTTTTGATATTTTTTTTCATAAGAATCCTGTATAACATGATACAAATATGTTCTTTAATAAACTAATGTTAAGTTTTTGAAAACGATACATAAAAAATATTTTCATTAAAATAAAATGAATCATTTTAGTTGATATAATATTAAATTCGATTAATTTTCGCTGACATCTATGTGATTTAAACAATATTTTTATAATCATTATTTCATATGTACTTATTAATACATACATTGCCAACAATCTGAAAAAAAATTTGCTTTAAAAAATTAATAAATAAGAATAATATCAAAATCATACTAAAACCGGAAACAAAACCCATCTTTATCCTTTTGAATAGCCCACGCAGGTACAACACAAATTAAAGCCTCCTCACAATGGCTCTTTAATTGAACGCCATTAAGCCGGAGCGTCTACGCAAGCTCGACGAAGAGCTTTTCTGCACTTTTGGAGCTTTTCGTATTAAATTTTCTAATTAAACTGTTGGCGCCTATGCAGACGAGACTAAAGCGACCGTTAAACGAAACTCCCGTTCAATTGCCTAATCGCGATTACGCGTAATAACTTCAATTGCAGACTCGCAGACGAAACGTCTATGAAAACTCGAAACTCGAGTGTGATTAATCGACAAGAAGGGCCGCGCACGAGGGCCATTTCGTACAGAATTCAATTAATTACACGCACAGGACACGGATAATTCCGAGTCAAGAATGTCATCAATCAGGGCCCGTGACTTTCTTTGTATTTGTCGGGATTAAGTGAATCCGAAAAAATCACTCCGCCGACAATGACAGCGGTGTGCCTTTCGCATTCGACGTAATGGGTGGCTCCGTGTTTATGGTCCCATTGATTTTTTGCCAAATATGATTCGATCGATTGTCGTGATTTTATTTCGCATTCGTTTATCGGTTGTTTTGTCATATTTAAACGATCGGATCATTTCGAAGATTTGTTAAAAAATTTTTTTGTTAATTTGATGTTTTTGTTGTTTAGATTCGATTATGTGAAATGATATATATTTTTTTGATATTTATTTTTTTTAAATGGTTTTATGTTGGGTCACACAATATATCCTTTCTACTAGACGACGGTAATGTTCGCTCCTGACTTTTTTTCGTTTGGGCGTTGATGACTGTCCGGCAAAGACAACACTAACGTGTTCTTAGATGTTCTTTTTTCGGACCGAATAAAAATTCGGAACATCACTGAGTGATATGCTTGACCCATTTTCTTACTGTCCTAATATATCAATCTTGAGAAATATAATATAAAAAAAGTAAATATTTAAAATAACTTAATATCTGATATGAATGTATTATAATATACAAAAATACCCGTAATATTATTTGCTTGAGATTCAAATTCAGGACCTGGTACTATTCTCCATAATTTATTAATTTTATCCATTGGCATGATATGATTCCATCATCAGACTTTACATTGTATTCATATACTTCATTTTCACCTGTTTAATTTTTTGAATTATTTCAAATATTATATTTTTTCAGCGATAGGTTATAATTTAAATTAAATTGATTCAAAAAAATATATTATTTAGACATAAGGATCATACAGTTCACAAGTGTTCAATACCCTGCATAATCGATCTCGACCACCTTATATGAAAATTTTGGAATTGAATTTCACAACTAAGTGATGCCAACGTGTTACGTTCATGGAATAAAATAATTTCAACGATCTCAATATAAAATTCCAACTGAGAAATATGAAAGAAAAGCCTAATTAGAGATATCTGAAAATCGTTTTATTGCATAATAATTTATTTTTATTGTAACCTCTCAGCTCTTTCTAATAGTTTCCTTTTGCTTAATACTCCAGTTATATTATATATTATATAATATTCCTTTAGAAACTGCAGATGCATCACCGGCTCTAACGTTTTCCATTTGAAGAAACTCTTTTTCATTCGTTTCATATTTATACACATTCCCTAAAGATTATAAAAAGTTTATTGAATAAATAAAAAAAAAACAAGTAAAATTATGTAATCGAAAAAAATACCTTATTTAAAATAAACAAATTATTATTTTTTTATTGATTATATAAAGTAATCGGGCATTGCTATGGTTTTTCTATTTTTTATCAAACCATGAAATTGAAATAAATTTTGAAAAACATAATAAATTCAAAGTAAATATATTCTGTGAAAAAAAAAACTTACATACATTTTTGCACGAAAACTAGTATTTCGTTAGTGTCTCAAAATAAACTGACATTATATCTAAGGAACTTTATCTTTTTTAGCGATAAGGAAATTGAATTTGTAGAACAATTGATAACTTCTATTCCGAATATTTATATTAGGTATATGATCGAAGTATTCAACATTATTATTTTTTAATATAACATCAAGCATAATACCTGAAAAATACGAATCAACAAAAATAACGTATTTCACATAAACAAATACTTATATTGGCATTAAAATAATAAAAATAAAAATGAAATTTTGTTACATATAAAAATATATTATTATAAAAATATCACAAATTTTTATGTAATTGCATAGTAGGTAGGTATTGGTAGAACCACATCATCAGCACAAATTAAGTCTTCAAGAAAAAAAGAGTTCCATGTTTTAGATTTTGGGTCGTATTCAAAGTTATTACTTACACCTAAAAAGGTCCCATAGGTAAATTATATATTTGATGAAGTATACATAGAACAAAAAAAGTTAAATGAATGAGTGATTACCAAAATAAATCACTTTTCCGTTATGAGATACGAGTTGATGACAATCTTGTAAAATTGGCAAATTCGGCAATTGCGACCATTTTTCGTCGGACAGTCTAAAATATTTGACACATTTTGTATGAATTGAAGACGTTTGAAAATTTTCAGAAACATAAATTTTGTCATCAAGTACCGTTGCTTTTGTTGCAAGAGACTAAAACACATAAATAAATATTTACTAACATGTCAATTCAAATGAAAATTAATTTTATTCCTTGCTATTTTGATATAAATACCCACATATGTAAGTTTCGAGACATTAGAGAGTGAAATTATTTCCCATGTATTTGCATTTGGGTCATAAACTTCAAACGACTTTAGATACATGAAATTTTTATCAGTTCCTCCAAAAACGTAAATTTTTCCACAAAAATCCACAGCCTTATGCCCGAAACGCTCATAGCACATAGGAGCCACATATTTCCATTTATTAGTCAAAGGATCCCACCTAGCAAATTATGGATATTAATGAATGACAAAGTGACTTACAATATTTTTAAATTTATTACTTTTCAACTGTATTAGTTGGTCGTGACCTTCTGTTTAATCCTCCAATGACAAAAAGTTTTCCATCAAAGACAACAATTGCACAAAATGATCTTTCTTCTAACATAGATGATATGAAAATTTGTTCTCCTGTCATGAGACACATGCACCAAGTCTTTTATGAAATGTTATGATTATTAATTTTAATTTTTTGTATATTATGTAAAACATGAACAATTATTTACGTTATTTGTGTCCTTTTTTTGTTGCATAGGTCCTCCAACTAATATTATTTTATCATCCATGATAACTGTTGTTGATTTTTTTATGTCAGGGTGTATTTTCATAGCTGAAGACCAACAGTTTGTTGATGTTTCAAGTATTTTTATTTCTTTAGAACTCTAAAATATGGTTGGTATATTAGTATAAATTAATTTATCAAATTTTATATGAATAAATTAAGTTTTCTTATTAGTAGAATTAACATACACAGTTTTTATTATTATGCAACCATATCAATGTTTTGAAATTCAAACATCGTTCTTTTTTAGAAAATTTCATAAAAGATCTCATATCTGGAACATTTTGCCAAATAATAAAGCTTTTTAGAATCTCTATACACATGGTACAATTATCTAGCTCTTTCATTATATTTGTCACAAAATACTATAAAGTAAGAACCATTAAAATATTAATTTTAACTCTGATGTAATTATATAATTAACGAAAAATTCACTTTGGCGGGAATTCTAGTATATCTTATGTGTTGTAAAAGATTACAAAAGTCTTTTCTTTTTGTTTTTGTATCCTTATAATACCAATACTTTATTGATTCAAATACATCTTTCTCTGAATTAACGTTCAGCTCATCAGCTATAATTATATTTTCAACCATACCAAAATCGAGATTCAAAAAGTCTTCATTTTTTGTGATCTAAAAAATACAGTTTTGCTGAGAAATTACAGAAATTTTTTTAATCAAAAAATAAATCCTTACTTCTATAAAGTTACTGAAAATGTATTTTTTTGCCTGTTCAATGATAAATGAATTTTCATATTTTTCAGCTAAATTCCACAAACTCACTACATTTTCATTTGTTATGTGATATTTCAAAAAGTCAATACATGAAGATAAAATCCTTTTAGATCTAGTGGAGGTAGATAATTTTAATATGTTTTCTAGCCGATCTATTGGTTGGCCTGAAAATAAAAGGAAAAGTATTGAAAACTTTTATTCAAATGCCAAAGAAATTTTATTTTTTACATAAAAACAAACATTTCACTTCTTTAGTTTTCAAATAGTGCAGAACATCCTCATACGCACTCAAATGTTCCTCTTGGATAGGCTCGTTGTTAGATGTGCTAAAAAATAATTGAATATCATTATGTCGTTTCAGTTTTTGTCAAATTAGTAAAAATTCATTTCAATTTACACTGAATCGTTTCTTTTAAGCAAACTCTTCTGTTGACAATCATGATTCTTTTTTAAGCTCCCCTTTCGCTGTTCTAAATAAGCAAATAGTTTTGTTAATGATTTTTGTTCATTTATTTATTATCAAATCAATATCAATGATTTTACTATTAACAGAGTTTTCTTCATCTACGTCTAAATCGATAAGTTTCAAAATATTTTCTCTAGTCAAAATCACTTTATCAATTTTCCTGCAAAAAAAAGATGTTATAGGTAATTTTTATAACGGATCGTAAGATAAATAGTTAATTACGTTACGTAATTACGTTATTTTATTATTAATAATTTTGCAATTAACATCGCCCGAACTAGACTGTTGACTTATGCCAGAAACTATAGTTTTACTTGAAGAATCATTTTTACTTATACTTCCCATCATCTTAAAAAGATTAAATAAATCATTTATACGATTTTTAGTAAAGATTTCATATAAATTTATAAATTTTGATTGCTCGATATTATTACATACATATTTTTATAGATTTTTTTTCAATATTGTAAGCATCTGTCACTATTTCAAAACTTTTTAGCGATAACTTATATACCTTGACGTCTTACTTTGTCAAATAATTTTATAGACTAATTTAAAAAAAAAAACCGCTGATAAGCCAACGCATTTTATCGAATATATTCGATAAGATAAATCTTTCAGAAAATAAGATAAAAAAACGTTGAAATGTAAAACTTTAAGAAAACTATTCGCTTTAGATATGAAAATGATTTTTTGTGTACAAGAATGCTTTTTAATTGCTTTGAAATTTTCCATTTAGAATATGCTTAAATGATTTTATTAATATTTTTCAGAATAATAATTACCTTCCCTTCGATAGTTAAAGATTTGATTTGAAATGGTATAATAACATTTTATGAATTTAAAAATTCTAATACTGTCATTAATTACCAAGTATATTTGAGAAAACTTTCTTAAATGCTTATTTTTCATTGAAAGTTTTAAAATCATAATTATTTTTTAATGTAAATACTATATATTCCATACAATAGAATGATGAGAAATAAGAAAATATATACCAAAATAGGATCGCCCAAAAAAATGGCAATAATATAATACAATACTTTCATTTTTTATATTATATTTTTATTCTGATTAATAAAAAATAAAAATAAAATATATTGTGAAAGTATCTTATACAATTTCTTCTATTCCAAGGGTGAGCACAGAAAACGGAATTGACAATTGACGCAATTGGGGGTAGCTTACGCTTTTTGGGGTCGCATTAAAACGCAACCGTACCCTACACCATGGTGAATTACAATCGTAGTTTCTCCCCAGTTTAAGTATAATGCGATTCTTGTTCAGTTCCCCATAGATATTAACACTTTCCGACGATCTTTCTCATTTCCACTGAAATATAACCATTTCTTGTCCGATTCGTTTCATTCATCATTTAGTATCTCTAAATTTCTAATAAAACTAAAACACAGATCAATTTTTCATACTTTTTATATTTCATTTAAATTAAATTGATTTCAAAACATAATATATTGCTAAAAAATAAAATATCTTGCATCTTCGAACCAATAAATACAGTATAAACGTCAGCGTTGAAAAATCAATCAAGTGCAATCATTCAGCCCTTCGACGTTGCTCATCGACGCCCTTTTACCACCAACCCTTAGACTTTTCTGCATCTGGGAGATTGATGTAGACATTTTAATGCATCGGCCCTTCGATTTGCTCTGAGGGTGGAAAAATATTTGCGGTAACACACAAAGGACTAGAATGAAATATTAATTTAATTTCGCTCAGCGCCGTTGCGGGCGGTCCCTTTATGCGCCACCCCATACAAAATCTATACGTCCTGTGCCATTATTGACACGATAATGAAATAATAAAATGCATAGTGATTCCCCTTTGCCGATGTATCTATGTGCAATTTGAGTGCATTGTAGATGGTTTTTAACATTAAAAATGTTTGAAAAGGACTCCGGAATCTAATTTTGTAAATAAACTGAATGTTTATTTCGGCCGGAATGT